>BQNB010005988.1:0-19386 GCA_026074375.1 Tanacetum coccineum
GTAATTCAATGAACATACAATTCAACAAATAAGGTCCAATATTATTAATGATAATAATACAAATACTCTCAAAGTATTATGGTTACAAAGACCTTGAAGCTATGAATTATATGTCTAAGACTTCAAAAGATTGATAAGAGATTGATAAAAGATATATATGATTAAGATGTATATGAGATATGTGTCAAACTCTATGCCCTAAGACCTCCTTTTATACACCAAGGAGTCCTAGTCGGCTTACAATACTTTCCTAAGTATCCATAATATTTTCTATAAACAAATAACTTAATACATATCATATAAGCATTACTAACTAATCAAACAGTACTAACTTATTCTCAGCAGCATTAACTTCATCTCTGAGCAGTCTTAACCTTAAGCAGTACTAACATTCACTAGTAGTTGTACCTTTGTACTAGCAATAGTAACTTTGTACTAGCAGTAGTAAACACTTAGCATATTTTCACTAGCAGTACTAAACCCAGTTGAGCAACATTAACACAAACATGAGCAGCAGTAATTCTAACAGCATCAAGAAGACTTTTAATCCTAACAGGCTGAATCTATCTATTTTATGAGGCATCTTAAACGTAATCTTCTCGTCATTCATCTCGAACCTAACATTTCCCTTTTCCTTATCGTAAACAAGCCCAGTTTCTCAAACGAATGGTTTTCCAAACACTACTTCTCCGAGATAGTGATCTATGAAACTAGTGGTGTCTTCCAAAACTATGAAATCACATTCCTAAGTGAAATTTCCTACAAAAACTTTAAAACATCTATCTCTTTCTATAAAGTTACAAACCTTCTTAGGGTTTGATAGTTTTTTCCTTTACTCTAACCTCTTACTCATGATCCAATGATAGAGTTGCTTAGACATAACATTAATCGGTGAGTCTAGATCGATGTAAGCTTGTCTTTTAAGGAAGTGACCAATCATGCAAGATATTTTTATGTTATTTAGATTTCCTGTTCTCACTTTAGCCTTAACTCAAACAGGTCGAGGATTTTTCAAAATCCAATCATGGTACTCCAATTCTTCTACGGTGGGGAAGGTGTTGAAGTACTCCGGGTCATCCTCTTCTTCTTTGATTTCTTCTTCAACTTCTTCCTCTGATTCATCACTTTCATGCTCAACTTTTTCAAACTCCATTTTCTCTCCACGTGTTTTATTATCTAGCTCATTTCATTTTATGTCTCGTGACTCGTCTTCTTTGATCACAACTTCAAAACTGTCTAATTCTTCTTCAGCCTTTTCATTGACCTCAATAACAGCGTCGCGGCCCATGTCCCTAGTTGCATTAATCTCCATGATTTCTACGGTGCTACAGTATCATCCTTTTTTCTCAGAATGAGCTGGATTAAAATTGATGAAGGGACGCGTTTTAGGGCGAAAGGGGTTCCTATTCTGTTCCTATAAAGATGACGTGATTGAGAAATGTTCTCATGGAGAGGTAGTTTTGATGGCTTGTTGATTCCTTTTCTCATGCGCTTCCCTTCAAGATTCGATACATACGGTATTCACTCAAGCTATGGAGTTCCCTACACTCATAAGCGGCGTTGTTATCAAAACTTTTCAGAAACTGCCCTCCATAAGGTGTTAATTTTATTGATCACATCATCTTGTTGTTGTCTGAGTTGAGTCCCAAGACTAGACAATCTTCTTTCTTGATGAGAGTCAAAGTCGCTCAGTGCTCTCATCAGCTTTGTTCGGTAATTGGAGGAGTATGTAGAAAATGAGCCATTTTGAGGATTTGTGAAGGTTTGGGTTCGGGCCCAATTGAAGTCTGGTTTATCCTTCCAAGCATTAGTGGCTTTGTTGAAGTTTCTCGGTCCTTGGTTCTTAGTGAACTACTTGCCTCCCACTTCGTTTGTACGTAAGGATGCGTAGTCATCAAAAGCTTGCTCAGGATTTTCCATATAATATTGAGTGTCGTAGGGACCACTGCAAATCTCACATGAAGAAGTGATTTTGTTCACTTGAATGGATGGTTTAGGATCAAGATGAGCTTTCATTAAGCATCGAACTTGATTCTCGAGCTCAATGAGACGACGGTCGGATGTACTCAGGACATCTTGAGACAAAGAGATTGCCTTGACAGGTTTAGCGAAATCTCTTGGGTCATTCCAACTTTCACAATAGCATCAATCCTCCCCATGTTTGGATGCATCCTCACCCAAACTTTCTTCATCACAAGAGGATTCTACCCTAGTAGTCAAACCAACTTTGTATAATCTCTTCAGCCTATGAGTTCTTGACCTATCTTTCTTTTCAAGCTTCTTGACCCTCCTTTTCAAACTAACAATCTCATTATGTTGAGTGGTCTTTGTCTTCTCTAAATCAAGAACCCTTTGTTGTAAAGTGGTACATAGTTCCATCAATTCACATCAAGTTTAAGTCTATCCTCATCACTTCGAAGTGTGTTACCTCTTGCGAGCAGTGAATCATTGGAATGTTTAGATACACTCTCAAACCTAGTTTGAGCAATAGTATCCCCCATGGTTTCTTGGCACCTAGGACCACCACCTGAATTAGTTCCTTGGGAACTAGATTCATTAGGTGTTGCCTTGGATTGGGTCTTATTTATGTTACCAATGTCCTGCTCTGCTTCTAAGCTAGAAGCAGTAGTGGAAGCCCTCACCAAACTGTCACCCCAACCTCCATATGGACACCTCATCCGCACCATTTTTTAATTAGGTACACTAAGGCTGAGTTACATGATGTCCTTCTTTTAGATTCCTAGGTTGTTGTGTCTTTTGAGGTTAAGTTGATGATTGAATAATGGTGGGTGTGTGATGGAGATCAGTTGGAATTGTTGAACCTTCACCCAATTGTGATTGGTTTTGTACCACCATTATTTGAAATAAAGGTGTTACTCTACCAGAAAAACCTTTTCCTACCCTTCTCATATTTCCAAAAATCTTTTTAGTGTGAGAGGGTGCAATATAAATTCTCTTATGAGTTGGCATCCCATCAAGTTGTTGGTCCAAAAATACTTGTACAAACCTTGGATACATCAAAAATTTTCCAGACAAATTATCTAAGTTTCTAATCATACTATCAAAAATGAATTTTGAAAAGTTAAATTTCTGTTTGTAGCTAAACAGATAATGGCAGATGCCATAGTACTACTAAACTCATTCCATGCAGTAGTCTTTGGACTTAGACACTGTAAAATAGTATGAATTAGAAATTTCCATTATGGGGAAAAGAATGGTTTATAAAAAGTGAGTTTTTGTGAAATTTTCTCATACCCCATCAATGTAAGTTGTTCAAAAATGGTAGAATTTGGTAAACAATCAACACCTTCCTCATCTGCTAGTTGAAGATCTATTCTAATAGATAATTCGGTGATGATTATCTTCTTGCCATCTACTAGGGCATGTAACTGTTCTTCCCCATTGACAGTTTTAGCAATGACAATAGACAGAACTTGTCAAAAGCAAGAAATATATATAGTAGGAATAATCGTTAATGCATACCGTATAGGGTGTGCATTAAAAAAATCCACAATTTGTTAAAACCCATCACTCTCTGTGGGTTTAGACAAAAACGCGACCATATTATGAGTATCTGCAAACTTTAGATTCGCCATTTGTGTTGGATTTTGATAATGGATGATAAAATTGAGTTAGGGTTTGTAACTAGAGAGTATATGAGAGAATGAAATCAATTAAATGATTGATTGAAACCCTTAATCAAAGTATTTATGAAAAATACCCTCAATAACCCAGCAGTAGTAACTCAACAGTAGTAAGTTATGCCTAGCAGCATTAACTTTGAGTCACCAGTATTAACTCCAATTCCATTCCAAACAGCATTCTCATCATCAATCTAACACTTTTCTTTGCTTATCCTACAAAATGTTAGTCCAAAAACCAAGAAAACATAAGCCATAGCAATTTTCACAATTTTCACAATATTAATTATACCTAGTAGTATTAAGTATAACTAATAGTAGAAACTTAGCAGTATTAAGTATAACCAGCAGTACTAATTATACTTAACAGCAGAAACTTTTAATGACATGAATAACAGTACTAATTCATACAAAACTCTACAAAAACATAAAGAGATAAAAGACTTTAAAGATTTAGCATTCTAATACTAACAATCAAATATTGAAATCTACTTACATCAAAAGCTTTTGTAAGCAAATCTGTAACATTCTTGTCAGTATGGATTTTAACCATTTGAATCAATTTCTTTTCATTGTAATCTCTAATAAAGTGATGTCTAATCTCTATATGCTTTGTTTTTTTTAATGAAAAACAGGATTTTTAATTATGCAAATAGTACTGTTATTGTCCATAAAGATCTTGGTATGCATAAAATTGTACCCATAATCAAGAAGTTGATTTTGAATCCAAAGCACTTGTCTACAGCAACTTGAAGCAGCCACATATTCAGCTTCTATTGTGGAATTTGCAACCACTGTCTGTTTCTTGCACTGCCATGATATTAATCTACACCCAAGAAATTAACAACCTCCTATTGTAGACTTCATATCCAAGCTTGGTCCAGCATAATCACTATCAGTATATGCTACCAAATCAAAAGGAGAATCTTTTAGATACCAAAGGCCCAATTTTGGTTTCCCTTTTAAGTACCTAAATTTTTTTTTACAGTATAAAGATGTGAAACCTTTGGATTGACTTGATATTTAGCACAGGCATACACTGCAAACATGATGTCAGGTCTTGTAGATGTAAGATACATCAATGAACCAATCATTGACCTATACATATGAACATCTACTTCTTCACCATATTCATCCTTGAGCAGAGGCTTTTGAGTTTCTATTGGTGTGCTTGCAGTCTTGACTTCTGTAAACCTAAATTTCTTTAAAATTTCACCTACATATTTATCTTGACTAAGAAATATGCCATCCTTCTTCTGCTCCAATTGTAATCCTAAGAAGAATGTAAGTTCTCCCATAGAACTCATCTGAAATTTCTCATGCATCAACTTCTCAAATGCATTGCACAGCTCTTTCTTTGTTGAACCAAAGATGATATCATCCACATACACTTGGACCAGCAAAATATCACCTTTGTACCTTTTGATGAATAAGGTTTTGTCAATTTTCCCTCTTTGAAACTCATTGTCTAACAGATATGTTGACAAGGTTTCATACCAAGCTCTAGGAGCTTGATGTAGTCCATACAGTGCTTTTTCAACCTTGTATACTCTATCAGGAAAGTCTGGATCTTCAAATCCTGGTGGTTGACATACATATACTTCTTCTTCAATCTTCCCATAGAGAAAAGCACTTTTCACATCCATTTGATACACCACAAAATCTTTAAATGAAGCATAAGCTAGAAATAGTCTAATTGCTTCAATTCTTGCAACAGGGGCAAAGACTTCATCATAGTCAATCCCTTCTTCTTGTGTGTACCCTTGAGCAACCAATCTTGCTTTATTTCTTATCACAATTCCCCTTTCATCCTTTTTATTCCTGAAAACCCATTTAGTGCCTATAGCCCTTTTTCCATATGGTAAATCCACTAAAGTCCAAACTTCTTGTAACTTGAATTGTAGAAGCTCTTCCTGCATAGCCTCTATCCAGCTTGGATCCTTCAATGCATGAATTACCTTTTTGGGTTCTTCCTGTGATAAAAAGCAAGCAAACAAGCAGTTTTAAAGGTCTTTATGGTTTGTTCTTTGTTGAATAGTACTAACAAACCTATGTTCCTCCAAATTCTTTGACATCTTTCTTGTTTGTATAGCTGATTGCAAATCTCCAATCGATGATATTTATGAATTCTTGTAGTTGGATTAAGACTGACTTGGATTGTTGTATCCAAATTGTTCATGTCAGCCTTTGCACCATCATCTTCATCATTTCTTGAGGAGTCAAATATGCTATAATCTTCTAAAGCATGCATATTTGGATCAAAAGGAAGTTCAATGCTTGTTTTTCCACCAACAACATTAACTTTATTTGTGCTAGCAACATTAACATTGTTAGTGCTGTTAACATTATCTTCCTTCTCTTGATCATTACATTCACTATCTTTTCTTGGATCTTCATCAACCTTCTTTCCATCATCACTTGAAGGTTTGAATATGTGATAACCGATAATATTCCTAGGGCTAAGTATTATAAAATATTATAGTTTTGTATGTTAGAGTCTTTCGATCTTGTCAGTTTTCCTGATGAAAGCTAAAAAGTTGACTTCTGTTGACTATTTTGCGTAAAAATGGTTTCGGTTTAACCGGGAGTTTTGATGAAGTTTTGAATTCGTGAATGAATCATTTATGATTCGTTTTTCTATTTTAGAGTGGTTTTGAGGTTTTTAGTGCTTTTCGAGAAGTTTTCCCGCGTTTAGCGAAAAATCGTCACGCAGCTCGTACCGGCACGACAGTTTATTTAAGTGTGGAGATTTATGAAGTTGGGAATGTTATGATGGGTTTATTTATTTAATAAATTCATAATAATGAAATACTGTTGATTTAAATTGTAAATCATGAGTGTGAGATTTGAAATTTATCAGTAAAACGATGGTTTTCGTGAAATTCGGTAAAAGACCGTAACAGTCGTAAAAAGGTGAAATTTTGGGTGAATATAAATTTTCAAGCTATATTTTCTGATTTTAAGTGTTTTTAAATGAATGAGCAAGGTTTAGTTGAGTTTTGTAAAAAAATTCATGTTTCGGTCCGGAGTCCGCCGATAACGGCTCAAAATGGATTTTTGTAGCTATTTAAGGTGATAAGTGTCGTATGAATAACCCAGGTTTATGGAACAATGATTTTAAACGCAATGGAAATGATAACTAAATTTGGTTGACGTTTTAAATAGATGAAAATTGAGTTTTTAAGTGATCCCAACACAAAAAGGAAGACCCGGGACCCTCCTAGGATCCATTTGCGGTTAAGGAAGATCAAGAGAAATAATATGGCTATTTTTAAGCTAACATGTCCCCTTTGGTACACTTATAACCACCATTACCTCAACCATTTCACATACATACATCATTTTGAAACAAAAACAAAAAAATATCTCTTCCTTTGTGTTCTCTATAACCGGACGAACACACACACACACCTAGAAACCATCAAAATTTTTGAAGATTTGTCAAGACACGGGGTTAAGGAAACATTATTGGGATGATAACTAGTAGTTTTGGGTTGTAGAAACAAGGTTTTAGTCTTATTCGCGTGTCTCGATTGAACCAAGCTCATCAAACAAGTAAGTTTTTCAAAAACTTTGAATTTAAGTTGTATTTTTGTGATTATGGTGATGTCTATACGCTAGTTGTACAAGTTGATCGCCATAAAGGTCTCGAAACTTGAAAACAATAAATGTTAAAAAAAGGGGTGTTTATTGGTTCGGCTTATAAAGAAAGGAAGGAAAAGGGTATTTTTGTGTTTAATAAAATGGTTTGTTTTTGTTGTGGTAATTTTTTTTCGTTAAAGAGCTTTATAAGGGCTTATTTTGCTGGGCCGGCATACGCCTTATTTAAAAAACGCTTTGAAATCGTAGCTTCATTTGATTTTGGATATGGGTGCGTTAGGCTCGTTCGGCACAACAAGAGTGTGTTTGGTTTAGGTCCGGCCTAACTAGGGTGCGATTGGATTGATACCTGCCCAACAAGGGTGCGTTTGGTTTGATACCGGCCTAACAAGGGTGCGTTTGGTTTGGTTTCGACCCATCTAGGGTGCGTTTGGCTAGTCCAGCCCAACTAGGGTCCGTTTGGTTGTTGCGTCCGATGCCAAATGGGCTCGGCCCAATTGGTTTTTGACTTATGGATTTTTGGCTTATGATTTCAATTTATATATTAAGCTTTTAGCTTATTTAGTTTCAGCTTATTTTGAGCTTATTGATTTTCGACTTGGGGCTCATGGCTTATTGGGTTTTTCGGCTTACATGTAACACCCTCAAATCTGAGTATGCAGCGGAATGTTGAATATCCGAGGGAGTTACATTATTGGGTCCAATAGCACAAAGATATGGGAGAACGACTACTAAACGTGTCGTTTGTAAATAGATACACTGGCATTAACAAAAATACTTGTTTGTTACTGAGCTCATGGCTCAATTTGTCAACATATAGATAAAGATTCGATTTATAACAATTGTCCCCAAAGGTAAAATAAGACCCCAAATCTTAAGTGTTGACTCTTCAATTATTGACTCACAATGTATCATCCACCTCGTGCGCCTTATTGACCTGACTAAACTTGATTAAAACGTCAAATTAAAGTTGGTGAATTCATAAGGTTTATATAAATCAAATGGTTAGGACCGCAAGAATTTCCAAATGTATGATTTAATGCAAAACAAATGCAACATCATTAAAATGTTTAATTACGTTTCCCTAAGCTCATGACACCGAAGCTCGACATATATGAATGCAAATATGCAAATATAAATTTGCCAACAGGTGTCCGTGAATGATGTGCTAACCCCGCAACATCCCAGATTCGACATGGTATGCGTTCGTTCCCAGTGATAGCTAGTCACCCGAACGGGGATTGTCAATCCCTAATAGATCTATCCATAACATTCGCGCCCACACAATGTAATTCCCAATCACATCTATGCAATTAACAGTTCATGATCATGGACATAATGGGTTATGGTAACTTAGGCAAACACGTAATCATGGTATAAAATGTACACTTGCGTCCAATTTGTAAAACAAAGCATGTTCTCACCCCAAGGATGTAAATCATTTAAATAATTGTAAAACATGGGGCTATGAACTCACCTTAGCCGGTAGTTCTCTGAATGATAATAAATATCCAAGTAAGCAGTGGATCACACCGTCAAGTACCTAAGTAAGTACGGTCAAGTCTTAGTTTACACATTTAAGCTAACGACTCATTGTATAAACTAAATTCCATTTTAAGTTTATATATACCGTTATCACTTGTGTGGTGATGCACAAGATTATTGTATTTGTAATTCCGATGGTTCTCGAGAAACGTGAAATCATTGCTAATAAATATACTTATTTATTTCGTCGTTAATCAAACCCGTTTATTATCCGAATATCTTAAGGTCCGACCGACTCGTTAAGTGTTTTATTTATTTCACTTTTGTTTACTAACATACCCTTAAGTTTCTAGTTATTTTACTTTAGTCCCTAGGTTTATAAATATAAACATTTATATTTTAAACCCTTTAGTTTCGATAGTTACCTAATTAGTCCCTTAAGTTTACCAAAATGTAGTTTAGGTCCTTATAATTACACTTAAATCCCTAAGTTTCAGAATGTTGCAAGAACAGTCCCTGGGGTTATTGAAATTCAAAAATGACAAAGTTAGTCCCTTATGTTTCGAATTGGACACTTTTAGTCCTTCAAGTTGCGAAAATAGCATATTAGCTTCAAATAAAATTCAACGAGTGTCATTTTTCTTTGTTAAGCTTAATTAAGTTATAAAAGCTGTTTCGGCTTAAAAATAAGCTTATCGAGCTTATTTTTGGCTTAACGGGCCTTATTGGGCGCGTTAAGGTTCGTTTAGTGTTTTAAAGGTCTGTTATAGTTTTAATAAGTCCAAAAGTCTTTAATAAGCTCATACGGGTCTGTTAAGCTTAAAATAAGCTCGGGGAGCTTATTATGGCTTATTTCGAGCTTATTGGGCCCGTAAGCCCAATAGCTTAACCCGATACACCCCTTTGAGTTGTTAGGCTTTACTAGTTCATTTTTAACTTGTATTAAGCCCGAATAAAACTGTTTTCATTTCAGCTTATTCAAATTAAGCTAATAAGCTAATAAGTATTCCTAGTGGGCCGGCTTGGGCCTGTTAAGGCCCGTTAGGGGTTTGAAAGAGTTTCGTTGGGTCCATTAGGGTCCATTAAGCACATTAAGGTTCAATAAGCCCATTTAGCTTATGGGAGCTCCTCAATAAGCTGCCTTAGGCTTGTCGTGAGCTTATGTCTTGATTAAGACTCGTTAATGGGCTAGAAAGCCCATTAAGGGTTCCGTTTGGTTTCAATTGGTAACGCAAGGCCTAAGTTGATTAATTAAGCACCCCTAACCCATGAATAAGCTCAAATGGCTTATTGTTAAGCCGTAGCTTATCACACGAGGCCTCGTTAGGCCTGTTGGGCCCCCAACAGTGGGCTACCAAGCCCATGTGACCCGAGCCTAACCCCTTGCTACACTAGGTGTTTTTCTTAGGTTTCGACCCTTTCGATTAAGCACTCGTTTGGGTTTATTAATCGTGTTTCCACACATGCATTCATTCTATGGGCTCGTGTATTCCTTCCCAAGTCGTATCACTATGTTTCTAGTAAATGTTTACGTGTAAAACTTTGCGTGACTAGGTAAAACGAACCCATGATCACTATGATCCTTATTTGTGTATTTAAATGAGTGTTTAAAACTTTACTCGACATTTCACCATGTTTTTATACCTGTTCGCACCACACAAGGCCTTATATACTTAACATACGTGTGTAAACCATGCATGGGTCGAACCATGCATGTTTGTGTCCATGTTAACTTTGTCATACATACGGCAACGTGCCCCTTTCCAACTAGACATGCTAAAGCGACTAGAATATAGATAGATATGGGTTTAGTTCGAGACTTACAATAGTCCTAGAGCCTTGATGGTGGGTTTAGATGTAAACCCGACTCGTATACACCCAAACGTGTATTTCTTAAGCTTCAAAGCTTGTAGACACCCAAACCTTGGTTCACGTATCCCTTGTGTGCTCGAGTAAAAGTCTTTAATGTTATTTGTTGGTCCGAATGAAATGTGAGTGTGTGTGGTTGCGGTTTGTGACCCGAATAGGAGAGGGTGAATGTTTAAGTGTCTATGAGTTCAAGAAGTGTTCAAGTGTATGTGTGAGAGTGTATTTATAGGCAAAGTGGGCTAGTTACTTCCCTTTGGTTCTTTCCTAACTAAAATGATTTAGCTTAGGTGGTTTAGGAGAGTTTTAGTTGCCTACACATGGTTTTGCCTAAACCAACTAAGTACAAACTCTTAATTACTATGTAAACATACAAGATTTTGCTAGGACATGAAATCTTATGGTTTTTGGTGCTCCTCTCTTGCTAGCCGCGGCACAAGGAGGTCCAAGGGAGAAATGGGTTATTATCCCATGTGTAAAAGATCATTAGGAGACCATTAGTACCCATATTAATTACCAAGGAAATGTACATGTAAATTTAGGATCCTTAGTAGGATTTTTAGTATTTAGTAAATCACTTAGGACGATTTGTATAGGTTTACTTGCCCAATTTCGGAAATCAAGTGATATTAACACAAGATTTTATTTAATTTTGTGTCTAGGCGTTTAATACGGGTATTGGTTTGAGTCTAGGTATTATCGGGGTGTGTCCGAATGTATTTTTTTCACGAAACGTAACCCTTTTACGTGACCAATAAAAATAAAATACGCAAAGTACCTAATTATCTTCCTAGAAATTATATATTACTTGGTGGATGTAAACTTTAATTTATTTGATGACCATTTACATTCATTGATTATTTTTAGTCTACGCGATTTAGCTTAAAGGTAAATATTAAAAGTAAACGCGTATCGGACTAAAATAAATAGTGATCATTAATAGAGTCGTACAATGACATGAAAAGTGAGAAATGTTACAGAAACAATGGCAGAAACCATGGAATAATACATGAGCAAAACTCGAGTTGACTATGGATCGGGCATTGCTAGGCCTAAAATCGATAACAAAGATCACTTTGAACTAAAAGGCTAATTTCTTAAGGAGCTACGAGACAACACCTTCAGCGGTTCAGGTCAAATGCAAACGAACACATTGAGAAAGTTTTAGATATTGTTAACTTATTCCATGTTCCTAATATTACTCAAGATCAAATAATGCTTCGAGTCTTCCCTATGTCCCTAACTAGAGCCGCGAGTCATTAGCTAAGAAACAAACGTCTGGTTAGATTAAAACTTAGGAAGATCTGAAGACAAAATTTCTAAGCAAGTATTGCTCACTTGCTCGAACTGCAAAGAAAATGGAGGAGATCAACAACTTTTAGCAAGAACCCGATGAAACCCTTTACCAAGCATAGGAGAGATGTAAAGAACTCTTGATGAAGTGACCTCAACACTACTTGACGGAGATGCAGGAGGTGATCTTATTTTACAATGGATTGGATGTTCCAACTAGACAAATTCTTGATTCAAAAGGTGGAATAACAACTAAGACAGTTGTCGATGCAAAAGTAGCCATCCAAGAGATGGCAAAATATAATCAAAAGTGGCACAATGGAACATTTAGGACAAGAAGTACTGAAACTTCTGATGGATTAGCTGTAATTCAAGCACAACTCAACAATCTTGGAAGAGAAATCAAGAAGGTTAATGAAAAGGTTTATGCTGCCCAAGTGGGATGTAAGCAATGTAAAGGACCCCACTACACCCAAGACTGTCCAATCAAAGAAGAAGGTAAAACCCTTGACGAAGCTTATTATACTCAGTCTAGTGCACCCTTCCAACAAGGAGGGCAATATAGAGCAGCAGCTCCAGTATTCTACCAAAGAAATAATGCAAATCCTTCGTATCAAGAATGAAGACAATCAATGGAAGAATCGCTGAGAAAATTTATGAATGAATCAACAAAGAGACATGAATAAAACTCCAACTTGATCACGGAAATTTGACCTTCCACTAACGCTGCCATCAGGAACCAAGGAGCTTCGATTAAAACTTTGGATATTCAAATCGGGCAAATGAGCAAGGTACTATAGGAAACATTATTTGGAAGTCTACCTAGCTCTACCAAAACAAACCCAGGGGATCATGTCAAGTCAATCTCAACTACTGTTGAAGCTGATATGACACCGATACGTTGTGTCGGATCATCCCAATACGTCGTATCGGCCCAACAAAATAATAAGTTGATATTCGAGTCAAGACAAATGACTATTCCGTTTCCAAGTTGTTTGAATGATTATTACTGTGATGGGAAGAAGGGATCTTATGGACTTCAATGTTTGGACACCTACTCTTATGAAGCTACACGTATCGACGACTCCCTACCCCAAAAGGAGAAAGACCCAGGAAGTTTCACTTTACCTTGCTATATTAATAATGCTTGCTTTCAAAGTTCCCTCGCTGACTTAGGAGCTAGCGTAAGTGTAATGCCTCTTTCAACTTCAAGGCCAATCGATCTACTTTGTTCCTTTTTGCTTTTTGACTGTTTAGAAATCTTTCGTAATTACTTATCCTAAACCTTCAAATTTCCAATGAGTTCGTCAAGTGATAGAGTTGTTAGATTATTTGATTCTTCAATCGCCGTGACTTTTGCGCGCCATTTAGGATGTAATGCCCTAAGAAATTTCCTTACACAATTCTTGCTAGAAAAACTTTCATCAAGTGCTTTTAGTGTAATATATAGTGTAAATTTAGCAATGATTATTTATTGATTCCTCTTTCCAGATCTCATGAATTGTTCATATTGTTGAACAAGAAGATCTATTTTGTTAGCTTTGACTTGATTATTACCTTGATAAGTGATTAACAAAGTATCCTAAATTTCTTTTGCGGTTTGACAATAAAAGTGCTTTTCATATTCTTTACGTGGTAAAGCATTATAAATTACCATTTTAGCTTCATTATTTTTAGCAAGTTTCTTTTTAAGATCATCGTTTTGTTTATGAAAATGTACAATTTCATCCTTTTTAGTTTCGGGATTATTTTAAATAGGAGGAAAACCCAACCACCGGTAATAATATTGCCAAAGATTCTAGATCTTCTTGACTTCAATAAGTTTCGAATCTATTTTTTAATAAATAAATTCATCACATTCAAAATAGTGGTGGTCTTTGCTAGATTGCCCTGCTAAAATTTTTTCGATTCCATAGATCGTTCTAAGTTTTAAAATAAATTTATTTAAATAATCCTTGTTTGGGTAGCTTGATACCAATTGTGAAAAATAGTAAGGGGGTTGGATCGTTTACCGCTTTTTTTAAGGTTTTAAGGTGTTTGTAAAAATTCTAGATTCGACTTTATGTGAATTCAATACTTGCACAATATAAACAATATGCTTATCTAAACAATTATAAAAGACAAATAATGTAAGACAAGAGATAAGAGTAAGAACAATCAAACCACAACGCGAGGATTTATAGTGGTCGGAATGAAGCACCTTATCGCCTACTCCAACTCCCGAGCACAAACTCGAGAGTTTTCTTCACTATGTCAACAAACTCCCTTATGGCGGAGAAAACCGTACACAACATTGCTTACACCGAATTTACGACACAAAGCTAAATGTCGAGTTCTAATCTTAGCTAGAACCAATCTATCACAACACGACTTCACTACTTGTTCACGACTTCACAACTTCACGACTTCTTCACAACTTCAAGACTTCTTCACAACTTTAAGACTTCACTTCACCCACACTACTTAGATCACAACTATCTAACACTTCTTGGTAAGATCACCACGATCTAACTATACTTACAAAGATCACCAAGATCTAGCTACTACACACAAATACAAGATATACAATTGATTTACAAGTTATGGTATAGATGCAATAAGATTGTAACAACACACAAAGGTGTAATACTTCTTCACTTGATGATGGAAGTATTCTTCTCTTGCACTTGAGGAATTGAGCTTGGATCACTTGGATACAAAGCTCTTTATGATTTAAATGGATCAAGGATTTTAGTGAGATGTGTGGGCTGTTTTAGAACAGAAAGAATGAGTGCAAAAGGTGAGAAAATAGTGAGGAAAAGTCCAGTATTTATAGGACAAACTGGAGGAGCGTCAGTCTATGGGCGGTCCCCTTAAATAGGTGGGCGGTCCCCTTAAAATTAAGGGGGTTGCCCGTGTATTTAAGGGGGCCGCCCTAGACTAGGGGCTCCCCAGTTTGTCTTTTGTGTAGGGGAATTTTTTAGAACTTTTTTAGTCCGATTTAGGTTTCCGAAAATTTGAATTTTAAAATGTTATTTTGAATAAAAACATTTCTTTTAATTGTAGAAAATGTTTGTAATATTGTATAAACATGTTTACACCATTTATAAAAGTGTGAGGTGAATAAAAACTTCTTTGGTCATAAAATGCATTTAGCAATTATTTATTCATACCTTGAAGTGATATATATTTCAATGAAAATTTACTACTAATACTTGTTTAGTTTAATCTTTACATGAACGTTTTTATATTTTGTGATTATCAAAACGTAAAGATGTGAAAAATATTAGTAATGTTTTTAGGCATTATATTTTATCAACAGATATCATCCACATAAATTTAGACCAGCAAAATATCATTCTTTGTGCCTTTTGATGAATAAGGTCTTGTCAATTTTCCCTCTTTGAAACCCATTGTCCAACAGATATGTTGACAAGGTTTCATACCAAGCTCTAGGAGCTTGATGTAGTCTATACAGTGCTTTTTTAACCTTGTATACTCTATCAGGAAAGTCTGGATCTTCAAATCCTGGTGGTTGACATACATACACCTCTTCTTCAATCTTCCCATAGAGAAAAACACTTTTTACATCCATTTGATACACCAAAAATCTTTAAATGAAGCATACGCTAAATTAGCCTAGTTGCCTCAATTCTTGCAAACAGGGCAAAGACTTCATCATAGTCATCCCTCTTTTTTTGTTGTTACCCTTGTGCAACAAAGCTTGCTTTATTTCTTATTACAATTCCCTTTTTCATCATTTTTATTCTACTGAAAACCCATTTGAAGCCTATAGCCCTTTTCATTTGGTAAATTCCACTAAAAGTCAAACTTCTTGTAACTGAATATGTAGATGCTCTTCCGGCATCGGCTTCTATCCCGCTGGAGCCTTTATTGTATGAAATTACCTTTGTAGGTTCCTCCTGTGATAAAAAGCAAGCAAACAACTGTTTTGAGGTCTTTATGGTTTGTTCTTGTTGAATAGTACTGACAACCCAAGTTTCCCTGTCAAATTCTTTGACATCTTTCTTGTTTGTGTTGCTGATTGCAAATCTCCAATCACTTGATCAAGAGGATGATCTTTATGAATTCTTGTAGTTGGAGTAGGACTGACTTGGATTGTTGTATCCAAATTCATGTTAGCCTCTGCACCATCATCTTCATCATCTCTTGAGAAGTCAAATATGCTAACATCTTCCAAAGCAGGCATATTTGGATCAAATGGAAGTTCAATGCTTATTTTTTCACCAACAACATTAACTTCATTTGTGCTAGCAGCATTAACATTGTTAGTGCTGTTAACATTATCTTCCTTCTCTTGATCATTACATTCACTATCTTTTCTTGGATCTTCAAGTATAACCTTCTTTCCATCATCACTTGAAGGTTTGGATCCATCATCATGAGAACTCTTTGGATCTTGGGAATATGGTGGATCAGCAGTCCATAATGGTAGCAAAATGTAATCTTTGACAGGTTCTGTCTCCTTTCTAGCTTGACTTGCATTATCACTTGCTTTTGTACCTGCAAAACCATTAGACTGTGTACCTGCAACAATTGGCTCATAATTCATTGTTCTTGTTAGTGCATCAATATCAAATAGCCAATCTGGTCCACTACCTACAACATTAGGTGTATTCTCACTAAACCTAATATGCAAGTTTTCTTCCACTATCCTTGTTCTATATTGAATACTCTAAAGGCTTTACTATTTAAAGAGTATCCAACAAAGAAACCTTCATCAGCCTTACCATCAAATTTGCCTAAGTGATCTATGGTATTAAGAATAGTAACAGGACACCCAAATGGTCTCATAAAACTTAAAGAAAGTTGGTGTTCTACCATGAAAAAGTTCATATGGGGTCTTGTTATGAGGCTTAACTACTAACACTCTATTTTGCACATAGCAAGCAGTATTAACTGCTTCTGCCCAAAAAGTAGTTGGCAACTTAGAATCAGCTAGCATAGTCCTAGCAGCCTTAATTAGTGTCCTATTCCTCCTCTCAGCAACTCTATTTTATTGAGGAGTTCTAGCTACACTAAATTGTCTTAAAATACCCTTCATCTCACAAAACTGATTCATTTCTCTGTTTTTGAACTCAGTCCCATTATCACATCTAATCACCTTAACCTTGTGATCTACTAGATTTTCTATCCTAGTTATAAAGGACTTAAGAATGCCACTAGTCTCATCCTTAGTAGCTAGAAAGAAAATCCATGTAAACCTACTGTAATCATCTGTGACAACTAGGCAATACATTTTCTTCATAAGGCTTTTTACAAATGTTGGACCAAACAAGTCCATATTTAACAAATGTAAAGGAAGACTGACTGAGTTCTCTGTTTTGGACTTACAAGAGGCTATGTGCTGCTTTCCCTTTTGACAAGCAACACAGGTTTGATCATTTTCAAAAAGGTTGGAAGGCAAACCTCTTACAAGATTCCCCTTAACCAATTTATTCATGGTTTTAAAATTTAAGTGACCTAGCCTTCTATGCCAAAGTTTAGATTCATCAGATGTGGCTTTTGCAAAAAAACAAGTTAAACCTCCTTTAGGAACTATGTTCTTTAAATCAACACTATACATATTGTTCTTTCTAGGAACTCTAAGTAAAACTTGACTTTCATCAATTAAGTTAAAGTTTGGAGATAAAACAATACATTCAGTGTCATCAAAAAGAACATTATTCTTTTTATCACACATTTGTGAGACACTAAAGAGATTAAACTTTAATTCTCTTACAAAATACACATTTTTAAAATCTAGATTACCAGTTTTAATGGTACATTTTCCTGTGATTTTCCCTCCTTTTGGGTTCCCTCCAAAAGCAACATATCATTCATCTATCTCTTTATAGTCTGTAAGATAGGACATGTTCCCTGTCATGTGCCTTGAGCATCCACTATCAATCACTCTTTGATCCTGTAAATCCATTTGTGGATTGCCCTGCACATTAGGTAAGAAAATCAGTTTCTTTTGGGGACCCAAGCCATCACTGACTTGGATCTGCCTTGTGCATCAATATAATCAAACTTCTTTAGGGTGATTGATGCACTGTTGTGTTTAGAAACATGGTCTAAAACTTTAGTCTTTAGTTTCCAAACCCAACAAGCTGAGGCCTTAACAACATTAACATTATTTCCCTTAACAACATTAACTACTGCTTTTGGCCTAGCAGTATTAACATTTTTATCACTAACAGTATTAACCCTTTGATTAATATTACTGTTTTTAAATGATGTGTTCTTATGAATGGGCCTCTTAACAGTTGAATGTGCTGTTTTAGAAAGATATGACATTGGTCTAGCAACATTCACTGTTGGTTTTGAGTGAGCAGTATTAACTTGTCTAGCAGTATTAACCAATACTGTTGTTTTAGAAATATTTTGTCTAGCAGTATTAATTGATACTAAACCAGACTTCATTAGTACTGCTTTTGGAACCATGTTCTTTTTAGCACATGGGTGAGTCTTTTTAGCAAAGTTTTGATGATTCACCCTTTGAGCATTGTTCCAAACAGGTTTTACCATCCTTTGATTTTGAAACTATTTTTGATGGTAATTGCAATCAACTTGCAAATGATCAAAGCTTCCACACACATAACAGGCCTTATTAAACATCTCAAAATTGCTTCCTAGTCTTTGAGACATCATATTGTTCCAATTTCTTTGATTGCCTCTTAGACTGTGAGTGTTTTGCCTATGTTTCTCAATTTGTTTAACAGTTTTCCTAGCAGTTTTCTCTTATTGCTTAGGTTTGACAAACTCTATCTTAGCAATACTAGGCTTAACTGTTTTTTTCTCAGTTTTAGTTTGTGACACATTTTCTTCCTCACTATTTGACACCTATTTTTCAATAATTGGGGCATCATCATTCTTTCTAACTTCCTTAGGCTCTTCTTCACTAGACATTATGTTCTCAACTACAAGCTTATTAACAAACTCATCTAAACCAGTAAAAGACAAGTCTAGTGTTGGAGGCATGAAATTTCCTGTGTAGGGAGGTGAGACTGCATTATATTTTTCATAGCCTAAACCTTTCTTGCAATTATCAACAATCTGAAAATCTATGAGCTTGTTTAAAATTTTAGATGCATTTTCAAATTTATCTACATTAAATTGAATGCTATCTTTTTCATTTTGAAATTTTTCAAGCTTCTTCCTAAGCTCTCTAATAGTTATTTCTCCTACTTGAATATCCTTTTTTAAGCCATTAATGTTTTCTACATAAATAGACTCATTCTTTTTATAAAATTCAAAATTTTCTTCCACTGATTCTAAACCTGTTTTATAACCTAAAACCGTTAACTAGATTTCTCTAAATCTCTTAATAGTTGATCATTTTAAGATTTAAGTAATTTAACAGTTTCCATATAATTTTTGAACAAATAGAATCATTGGATACCTTTGAATTAGAATTTGAAGATGAGAAAGCCATGAGTGCATAATTAGGCCCTTCCTCTGCCTGATCACTCCAGTCATATCCACCAAGATCATCACATGACACCAAAGCCGTGGAAGT
>BQNB010005988.1:23254-99563 GCA_026074375.1 Tanacetum coccineum
ACTAAAAAGCTCCAATATTATTATCAATAATACGAGTACTCTGTGTAGTACTAGGGTTTACAACCTTGAAGCTATATATCAAAAAAGTATGAATGTAAATGTTTTGTACATAACCTAGGATCTCCTTTTATACACCAAGGAGTCTTTTACAAGATAACTACAAATCTTCTTTGATTCTAAAAGATAATTGCAAATCTTCTAACTTAATAAGATATATATATCTTTTACAAAAATATCTCATACTTATCCCGTAAGTAATCTTGATAAGCAATCTTCATCTTAATCCTTTCTTTTGTCTTTCTCCTTCTGACAGTAGAAACTCTTCTAGCAGTTGTAAGTAGCATCATTAACTTTTATTCCAGTAGCACTAACTATGTACAAGCAGTAGTAACTACTTAGAATATTTTCTTCATTCTTCATCAGCAGTACTAAGTTACACTAGCAGTACTAACTTTATGCTAACAGTTGTAATTTTACTCAAGCAGTACTAATCATATACTAGCAGTACTAAGTTACACTAACAGTAGTAACTTTTATACTAGCGTTATTAAATACTTAGTAGTAATTCTTCTAAGTCATTGAGCAGTCTTAACTTCCATTAGCAGTAGTAATATATACTAGCAGTAGTAACTCTAACCTTAGCAGCAGTTACTTCGAAACAGCATTAAGAAGCTTTTAATCCTAACAGCATGGATTGGTTAGCGAACCATCATGCGGTGATCGTTTGTGATGAGAAGATTGTGCGAATTCCCTATGGAGATGAAGTTTTGATAGTTCAACGTGATAGAGATGACAAAGGAGAGAAGTCGAAGTTGAGCATTATATCGTGCACTAAAACTCAGAAATAAATTTAAGAGAGGTTGCCCAATTTTTCTGGCACAAGTGACGAAGAAGGAAATCAAGGACAAGTTATAGGAGAAGCGACTTAAGGACGTGCCAATTGTACAGGACTTTCTGGATGTTTTTCCAGAAGACTTACCTGGATTACCGCCAACGCAACAAGTTGAATTTCAAATAGACCTTGTCCCATGTGTTGCACCTGTGGCACGCACACCGTATAGATTAGCACCGTCAGAACTACAAGAGTTGTCTACTCAACTACAAGAACTTTCTGACAAGGGATTTATAAGACTGAGTTCCTCACCTTGGGGAGCCCCGATCTTGTTTGTCAAAAAGAAAGATAGATCTTTTTGGATGTGTATTGATTACCGTGAACTGAACAAGCTGATTATGAAGAATCGATATCAACTTCTGATAATCGATGACTTATTCGATCAGTTGCGAGGGTCAAGAGTCTACTCTAAGATCGACTTGAGATCTGGTTATCACCAACTCAGAGTTCGAGAGGAAGACATTCCAAAGACAGTGTTTAGGACACGCTATGATCAATATGAGTTTCAAGTGATGCCGTTTGGACTGACCAACGCACCGGCAGTATTCATGGATCTAATGAATCGGGTGTGCAAACCGTACTTAGATAAATTCGTGATCATTTTTATTGATGACATCTTGATCTACTCCAAGAGCAAAGAAGAGCATACGGAACACATTAAGTCAATTTTGGAATTGCTTAAGAAGGAAGAATTGTATGCCAAGTTTTTAAAGTGCAATTTTTGGCTGTCGAAGGTATAATTTCTTGGTCATGTGATCGATAGTGAAGGCATTCACGTGGACCCGGCTAAGATTGAGTCAATCAAGGATTGGGTATCGCCCAAGACTCTGACAGAGATTCGTCAATTTCTAGGTCTTACTGGCTATTACCGATGATTTATCGAAGGTTTTTCAAAAATTGCCAAGCCTATGACGAAGCTGACTCAAAAGAACGTGAAGTTTGATTGGAGTGAAAAGGCAGAAGCTGCATTTCAACTATTGAAGTAGAAGTTTTGTAGTGCACCGATCTTGGATTTACCCAAAGGAAGTGAAAACTTCGTGGATTACTATGATGCTTCTCGTAAAGGATTAGGCGCAGTTTTGATGCAAAGGGAGAAGATCATAACCTACGCGTCACGCCAACTTAAGATTCATGAGAAGAATTACACTACACATGACTTAGAGCTTGGAGTTGTAGTGTTTGCTCTCAAAATGTCGAGGCATTATCTGTACAGCACGAAATGCGTTGTGTTCACTGAACATAAGAGTTTGCAATGTATTCTAGATCAGAAAGAGTTGAACATGAGACAACGTAGATAGTTAGAGCTGTTGAGCGACTACGATTGCAAGATTCATTATCATCCAGTAAAGGCGAACGTGGTGGCGGATGCCTTGAGCCGAAAGGAACGGATTAAGCCACTACGAGTTTGATCTTTGGTTTTGACGATTGGTCTGAACCTTCCTGTGCAAATTTTAAATGCTCAAGTTGAGGCGAGAAAGGAGGAGAATTTTGGAACAGAAGATCTGTGTGGTATGATTAAGAAGCTAGAGCCACGTGCTGATGGAACGTTATACTTGAGGAATAGAAGTTGGATTCCCTGTTTTGGTGACTTAAGAGAGTTGATTATGCATGAATCGCATAAGTCAAAATATTCAATTCATCCTGGATCGGACAAGATGTATTAGGATTTAAAGAAACTGTATTGGTGATCGAATATGAAAGCAAAGATTGCCACCTACGTCAGTAAATGTTTAACCTATGCCAAAGTCAAGGCCGAATACCAAAAATCATCCGGTTTGTTGGTTTAACTCGTGATCCCAGTGTGGAAGTGGGAGAACATTACTATGGATTTTGTTACTAAGTTACCAAAGACGACGTCTAGTCAAGATACAATTTGGGTAATTGTAGACCGACTCACAAAGTCTGCTCATTTCCTACCAATGAAGGAAACCGACTCAATGGAGAAGTTGGCGAGACAATACTTGACAGAAGTAGTCTCGAGACACGGTGTGTCAGTTTCGATTATCTCTGATCGAGACAGTAAGTTTACATCTCATTTTTGGAAATCACTGAATGAAGCCCTAGGTACTCAATTGGATATGAGTACGGCTTACCATCCACAGACTAATGGTCAGAGTGAGAGGACTATCCAAACCTTGGAGGACATGCTACGTGCTTGTATGATTGATTTTAGGAATGGTTGGGATAGACACCTACCTTTGGTGGAGTTTTCTTACAATAACAGTTATCACACGAGTATTAAAGTTGCACCCTTTGAAGCTCTCTAAGGCCATATTCAAGCTGAGAAGATCATTCAAATCAAGAAGTGTATTCAAGCTGCACGAGATAGACAGAAGAGCTACGCCGATAGGAGACGTAAGCCATTAGAATTTGAGGTTTGAGATAAGGTCATGTTGAAAGTGTCGCCATGGAAAGGGGTGATACGTTTCAGCAAATAAGGGAAGTTAAACCCTTGCTATATTGGACCTTTCAAGATTCTTGATAAAGTATGAATGCTTGTGTATCGGCTTGAACTCCTAGAGCAGTTGAGCCGAGTTCATAGCACTTTTCATGTTTCAAATTTGAAGAAGTGTTTCGTTGACGAACCACTAACTATTCCGTTGGATGAGATCCAGATTGATGACAAGCATAATTTCATTGAAGAACCGGTTGAAATTATGGATTGAGAAGTTAAATGGCTAAAGCAGAGCTGCATTCCAATCATGAAGGTCCATTGGAATTTGAGACGAGGGCCCGAGTTTACTTAGGAGTGCGAAGACCAAATGAAGAAAAATACCCTCATCTTTTCGTTAGCCCTCCGTCCACGTCTTAAGCTTTGAGGAAAAATATCTTTTAATAGGGGAAGAATGTCACACCCCAAAATATTCAGGTTAATATTTTTAAACTTTTTTTATCATTATTTTTTACTTTTATACGTTACGTTTGAATCTGGCAGTTTACCGGGAAGTTAACCCGCGTAAATCTGAAAAACGTCGTCGGACGTGTTCTGACTTTGGATTTTAATTAGTTTAGATATTATATGAATTATTTTATCTTTTCTAAGTGTTTCATAGTTTACGATCACTCCTGGTATTTATTTTCACGCTTTAACGTTTAAATTGCGTTTTTCGTGTTTTTGACCTAACGGAACCCTTGAAACTCAAAATACTTTCGTATAAACTTTAGTTATCGTCCATCTCATGTTCTTAGTTCAAAAAATTCGTTCACCTTTCCCTCTTGTCATATATTGGACGCCTAAACCCCAAACCAAATAAACCATGACCTTTGAAATTAATTAAATGGCATCTTATTTGAAAAACTCATGCATGTGTGCATGTAAAAGGTGAAAATGACATATGAGCATGTCCCATTCATGCATAAATATCACCATTTGACTTATGCATGTGATTTTTGATCACATGTACACCATTTGACCAAGATTGACTAACTTATATGCTTGAATAATGAACCATGATCCAAAAATTTAAACCCATGGTCCTTGTAGCTTAGTTTCGGTCGAGCAAAGG
Organism: Tanacetum coccineum; assembly: GCA_026074375.1. Classification (NCBI taxonomy): domain Eukaryota; kingdom Viridiplantae; phylum Streptophyta; class Magnoliopsida; order Asterales; family Asteraceae; genus Tanacetum; species Tanacetum coccineum. The sequence goes on from BQNB010005988.1 coordinate 27,653, forward strand.
TGTACACACACCTTTGGTGTGTGTTGGTCACTTGGTGCTACAAAACAATAACCCTTGACCTAATGTTATCCTATAAATACTTTACATTCTCACAACTAGGGTTTCACTTCTCATTTCATAGTCTCCAAAATTTGTTTTCTCTCCCTCTCTTGCTCTCCTAGCTCACGACAAACATACACCCCTTTTAGAGTTTTCATATCTTTGATTTCTTACATAATCCAAGCATATTAGGTTCATTTCTAAGAACATCTACGGTGGTTTAATGTATTGGTTCTTTGGTTTAAAGGTTTTTCTTTAAGATCTAAGTTAGGGTTTCAAGATTTGTTGTTGGGTTTTTTTAGATCTATTATTTTGGGGTATAGATCTTGTGATTTCTCTACTTGTTCTTCATTCTTGTAAGTATCTTGAATCTTTCTTTGTGGTTTATTTACATTCTTCTTATATGTTCAAAGATCCATACATCCATATGTTGTGTTTTCATTTTTGAAAGATTATAAAACAAGATTTTATAAATAATGATGTTACCTTGTTTTCACTAGTTAAATATTATGTTCTTGGCGAGATGAGAGTTGAATGAGAGTTGCAACAATAGAAATGAAGGGATTAGGTTAGATTTAGGTGTGATTTTGTTGTGGATTAGTTGTGAATGGAGATTAGGCTACATTAGGCACTATTGTGAAGTTTGGGTGGATTTTGGTTACGATTTTGACAAAAAGTGCTTGCTGTCCTGAATTTGTTTTGGGGTTTTGGTCGACCTAAAAATGTTTTCATTTGGTGTAAAAGTAGTTTTTGAAGAACTCGTTTCGAATAGATAGTTTTTCATATATCGCACATTAAAATTGGACTTAAAACGATCAAGTTATAGCCAAATGAAACTTGAAACATTTTTCGGCAAAACCAAGTGAATAGTGTGCTGATGTGAATAGTAAAATGAGTTTTCGGACACTTTCGAACATTTTGACTTTCTAAACACTAGTGAAACATATAGTAACACATACCTATTGATTAGTATCATTTAAAGACGTCGTTAACATATTTTAGGAAAAACGAGAAAGTTACTAAAAATAGTAAGTTTGGTAAAAATTTAGCGAAACAGACATAGAAGTTAAAAGATTAAGGCTAGTTAGTGCGTTTTGAAAATATGGAAACTTAATAAATACAGAGGACAATATTAACGTTTTGAAACTAAAAACTTTCCTAAAATAGAAACTTTCTAAAAATAGTAATTTTGGGTAAACGCTCAAACTTAACGAAAAACTATACGATTTTATTGCGTCATGATTTGATAATCAAACTAAAGCAAACACACATGGACGTCTTTTGGTGATGAACATATTGTGTAATTCTTGGCATATTTTTTGTGTTTCTAAGACGCGCGGCTAGACTTCTATATCATCTTTTACTTGCGTGATTATCATTTGCTCATCTAGCTAAGGTGAGTTCATAGCCTCATGTTTTACGACTTTTACTTTACTATTTTGGGGTGAGAAACATTGCTTGTTTTCAAACTATGGACACAATTACTTTACGTTTCCTTTTCCTGATTACGTGTTGCCTAAGTAGCGAATAGACCACTAATGCCCGAATTATCATGAACTGTCAATTGATTAACTGACCGTATTGATTAAGTAAGCACGAATGTTGTAAATAGATCTATTGGGAGTAATTATCCCTATCTGGGTAAGTAGCACTTACTAGATTCGGAGGTCCCGAACAAACGGATATATACCATGTCGGATTGTCAATAGGTGATCTTGGTCAGATACCTTTAGGGTGAGTAATTCTATTTGGCATATAAAATGCTTCTTTTTTAAATTGAGCTTCGGTGTCATGAGCTTAGCGCAAACGTAAATTTCTTTTTATGTGAAGTTGTATCTCCTATAACTGTCATGTGCGTATTGTGAACTTGTGGTCCACTTTTAATATTAAATTCAAACCTATGAATTCACCAACTTTATGTTGACGTTTTAGCATGTTTTTCTTAGGTGCTTAGCTATGGATGTCTTTGCTTGCTTTATGGTGTTGCCTTGCATTGGACCGATTTTTAAGAATTATTATTATCTATGTTAACATCGTTGTCAAACTTTAAAACTTTTTATTCGCTTTCGCATATTATCGTTGGGCCTATGTAAAACTTTAACTATTTTAATTAATGCAACGATATTGGATTTTTAAACGTACCCTTAGAGGTCGTTCTTTTTATCTTGTGTAATGTGTATTATGACCTCACGCCCCCGGACACGTGTTTCCGACTAGGCCCCGTTTGGGGATGTGACAGATTGGTATCAGAGCCAAGGTTATAGAGAACCAGGTAGTATATTTAGGTCTGGTCTATAACCAGTATGTGATTCTATGTCCTTTTACCTGCTTACATACATATCATATAATAATAGCATTTAATATATATATATAAGTACTAATTATATATCATATTTCCATAATTACTTTATTCATCATTTCGCCATATCATATTTTTGCATCATGCTTATCTTCTTGACTTTGCTTGCACGTTGCATGGTTTCATATGAAGATATTTATATAAACTTATGCTTGTGCAGGTCATGGCTGCTCCTATTATTTCTATTTTGTCTGATTCGTCTGAGGAGAGTGTGGGCTCTTATGCCCCACGAGTGATTCTCTTTGGTGCTATTCCTGCTATTATCCCTATTATCCCTGAGGTTCCTATTGTTTCAGCTGACCCTATAGTTGCACCAGAGGTGGGGACAGTTTCAGTCGTCTCACCTACCGGGGTACTTGATTTAGTGGATTATTCATCTTCTTCTGATTCTGATCCATCGGAGGATTCTTTACCTCCTGTACCAGATTTGCCATTGGTTTCACCCTCAGGATAGTCATCTCATGATACTCTTGCACCATTATCAGAGTTTCCCCTTGCCCCTATTGTTGCCCTACCCAGGATTCGTCGACGTTCAGCGACTCTTATCTGACCCAGTGACGCTATCCTTTTCGGTCGACCTTACCGCACCCATTCTAACAGGCCGCGTAAGTTGTTGACTGCAAGGAAGAGAGTTGGACCCATTTCTGCTCGTAGACTTGCATGGAGACGTGTATCTCATCATTCATCGGATCTTCAGTCTTCACCAAACTCATCTTCTTCTAGTTCACCTTCAGATCATTCCTTATCCGGACATACACCACCAGACACCACCGATGCTGATACATCTACACCACAGAGATTTGTTCATCGATTACTTGCTAGGACTCCACGATGTAGTAAGGCATTTAGACGTTGGAGGTATGCACCATTGTCTACCCCTTACCCACCGACTACATCAGGGTCATCCTTAGGTTTATCTTCTGATAGGTCATTGGATTCATATTCACCTTCTTTTGGACCATATCACAATAGATGTAGGTCCCCTGCTGCTTTGGTACCATCACCTACTCATGATTCGAGGTCGATAGCCCCTACTCTTGCTGATCTCTTACCACCTCACAAAAGGTTTAGAGATTCATACTCATAAGAGGATAGCGGAGAGGAGCATATGGAGGTGGATACTGCTGATGTAGAGGCTGATGCAGATGTAGGTTATAGTGATGGAGTTGTAGCTCACACTGGGGATGGTGTAGGTATGAGAGTTAAGATTACTGCTAGTGATGTTAGGGAGGATGATGAGGAGTTTGAGGTAGAGGCTAGTGCGGCAGACACGAGAGAGATCATTGTAGATCCATTGGCTATTGGTGATAGTTCTGAGTCCTCTAGAGGAGGTATTCCTGATCTTGAGGATACCATTTATGATATAGTTCACTACATGTCAGAGGTTCGTATTGATAGGATTACTGAGATTGAGACCACTCAGAGACAGTTGGAGACTAGTCAGTTGGTAGCTAGTGGAGAGGATTGGGAGTTTAAGACTGGAGTACCTAAAGGTTTGAGCCATGTTGAGTATCGAGAGAGATCGGGTTGACAGTATTCGTTGGCACATGGCACTTTCGCAAGAGGAGTTTCATCAGGTTCGTAGGGATCGTGATGGTACTCGGAGGAGACTTAGGAGGTTGGAGTGGTATGTTGAGAGACATTTGGGTTTTCGCCCTTAGACTAGTAGTACCATGATCATGTAGGACATTAGACTAATGGCTAGGTCTAGATGTTGGCAGTAGAAATAATCATAAATCATGTACCTATTTTGGATTGGTTGTAACTGAATTATGCTTTTATTCATGAAATGAAAAGCTTGTTTTGATTCTCTCGCGTATTCAACCTTATTGTTATTTACTTGTTCTGGCAAGACATGTTCTATTGTATTTTTATATATAAACCTTATTTACCATTTATAATAGCTATATATCATATCGAATCTCACCGTGTGTTATGTCTTGTGATGTAGAACAATGACTATCACTCTCTCTGGTATGACCCCTGAAGCAATCGAAGAACTCGTTAACCGACATGTGGAAAAAGCATTGGCTGCTTATGAGGAGGCTCGTGCTGCTAACGCTCTTGAGGCTGAAAATCAAAGCCAGAATGGTGACGGCGATAATGGAAATGGTGGAGATGGAGATGGTGGAAATAGACATGGTGGAAATGGAGATGGTGGAAATGGAAATGGTGGAAATGGAAATCCAAATGAGAATGCTAGAGGTGATAGACTTGTTGCTAAAGAATGCACATACCAGGACTTCATGAAGTGTCAACCACTCAACTTCAAGGGAACGGAAGGAGTTGTCAGATTGATAAGGTAGTTTGAGAAGATGGAAACAATGTTCCATATCAGCAATTGTCCAGAGAAATACCAAGTCAAGTATGCTACTTGCACACTGGTAAATCGTGCTCTAACTTGGTGGAACTCACATAAGAGGACTATTGGAGCTGAGGCTGCATTCGCCATGTCATAGAGAGAGCTCATGAAGTTAATGGCTGAAGTGTATTGCCTAAGAAATGAATTCCAAAAGATGGAATCTGAGCTGTGGAATCTGACCGTGAAGAACAATGACTTGGCTGCTTATACTTAAAGATTTTAAGATTTGACTATAATGTGCACCTAGATGGTCCCCGAGGAGGAGGATCAGGTTGAGAAATTCATTGGAGGACTCCCCGATAACATCCAAAGGAATGCAATTGCAGCTGAACCTACAAGACTTCAAGATGCGGTCGATTGCTAAACAGACTTAATGGACGCAAAATTGTTAAGGGATATGTTGTGAAAAATGCTGAGAACAAAAGGAGATTGGAGGTCAATCAGAGAGATAACCATGGACAGCAGCCACCATTCAAAAGGCCAAATGTTAGAGGTCAGAATGTGGCGAGAGCCTATACGGCTGGCAACAATGAGAAGAAACCGTATAATGGACCGTTGCCTCTCTGTAACAAGTGTAAGCTTCACCATGAAGGGCCTTGCATTGTGAGATGTGGGAAGTGTAACATGGTTGGGCATTTGACCTGGGATTGTAAGGTCACAAATCTTGCTACTTCTACTCAGAGGGGTCAAGTAGTGAATCAGAGAGTTTTAACTTGTTTTGAGTGTTGAATGCAAGGACACTTCAGGAATGATTGCCCAAAGCTAAAAGATCAAAACCGTAGAAACAAAGCTGGAAACAAGAATAGTGTTGGTGAAGCAAGAGGAAAAGCTTATGTGTTGGGTGGAGGAGACGCTAACCCCGATTCCAATGTCGTCAAGGGTATGTTTCTTCTCAATAACCATTATGCTTCTATAATTTTTGATTCGGACGTCGATAGAAGTTTTGTGTCGACTACTTTTAGTACTTTTCTTGATATAACCCCCGATACTTTAGACGTTAGCTATGCTGTTGAATTAGCTAACAAAAGAATTTCTGAAACTAATACCACACTTAGAGGCTGTACGTTAGGATTGTTAGGTCACCCATTCAATATTGACCTAATGCCAGTAGAACTTGGTAGTTTTGACGTGATCATCGACATGGATTGGTTAGCGAACCATCATGCGGTAATCGTTTATGACGAGAAGATCGTGCGAATTCCCCATGGAGATGAAGTTTTAATAGTTCAAGGTGATAGAGATGGCAAAGGAGAAAAGTCGAAGTTAAGCATTATATCGTGCACTAAAACTCAGAAATATATTGAGAGAGGTTGCCTAATTTTTCTAGCACAAGTGACGAAGAAGGAAATCGAGGACAAGTCAAAGAAGAAGCGACTTGAGGACGGTAACCCACTGTACGGACTTTCCGGGAGTATTCCCAGAGGATTTGCCTGGATTACCACCATCGCAACAAGTTGAATTTCAAATTGACTTGGTCCCTGGTGCTGCACCTGTGGCACGCGCCCCGTATAGATTAGCACCGATGAAACTGCAAGAATTGTCTACTCAGCTATAAGAAATTTTTGACAAAGGATTTATAAGACCGAGTTCCTCACCCTGGGGAGCCCCGGTCTTGTTTGTTAAAAAGAAAGATGGATCTTTTCGGACGTGTATCGATTACCGTAAACTGAATAAGCTGACTGTGAAGAATCGATATCCCACTCCGAGAATTCGACCGACTTGTTTGATCAGTTGCAAGGGTCAAGAGTGTACTCTAAGATCGACCTGAGATCTGGTTATCACCAACTCAGAGTTCGAGAGGAAGACATTCCAAAGACAGCGTTTAGGATACGCTATGGTCACTATGAGTTTCAAGTGATGCCATTTGGACTGACCAACGCACCGGCGGTATTCATGGATCTGATGAATCGGGTGTGCAAACCGTACTTAGATAAATTCGTGATCATTTTTATTGATGATATCTTGATCTACTCCAAGAACAAATAAGAGCCCCGCAGAACACCTTATGTCAATTTTGGAATTGCTTAAGAAGGAAGAATTGTATGCCAAGTTTTCAAAGTGTGAATTTTGGCTGTCAAAGGTACAATTTCTTGGTCACGTGATTGATAGTGAAGACATTCACGTGGACCCGACTAAGATTGAATCAATCAAGGATTGGGCATCGCCCAAGACTCCGACAAAGATTTGTCAATTTCTAGGTCTTGCTGGCTATTACCGATGATTTATCGAAGGTTTCTCAAAAATTGCCAGCCATGAGAAGCTGACTCAAAAGAACGTGAAGTTTAATTGGAGTGAAAAGGTAGAAGCTTCATTTCAACTGTTGAAGCAGAAGTTATGTAGTGTACCGATTTTGGCTTTACCCGAAGGTAGTGAAAACTTCGTGGTTTACTGTGATGCTTTTCGTAAAGGATTGGGCGCAACTTTGATGCAAAGGGAGAAGGTCATACCTTACGCATCATGCCAACTTAAGGTTCATGAGAAGAATTACACTACACGTGACTTAGAGCTTGGAGCTATAGTGTTTGCTCTCAAAATGTGGAGGCATTATTTGTACGGCACGAAATGCGTTGTGTTTACTGATCATAAGAGTTTGCAACATATTCTAGATCAGAAAGAGTTGAATATGAGACAACGTAGATGGTTGAAGCTGTTAAACAACTACGACTGCGAGATTCGTTATCATCCAGGAAAGGCGAACATGGTAGCGGACGCCTTGAGCTGAAAGGAACGGATTAAGCCACTACGAGTTCGAGCTTTGGTTTTGACGATTGGTCTGAACCTTTCTGTGCAAATTTTAAACACTCAAGTTGAGGCGAGAAAGGAGGAGAATTTTGGAACCAAAGATCTGTGTGGTATGATTAAGATGTTAGAGCCACGTGCTGACAGAACGTTATGTTTGAATGGGAGAAGTTGGATTCCCTGTTTTGGTGACTTAAGAGAGTTGATTATGAATGAATCGCATAAGTCAAAATATTCAATTCATCCTGGATCAGACAAGATGTACCAAGATTTAAAGAAACTGTATTGGTGGCCGAATATGAAGGCTGAGATTGCCACCTACGTTAGTAAATATTTGACTTGTGCCAAAGTCAAGGCCGAATACCAAAAACCATCCGGTTTGTTAGTTCAACCTGTGATCCCAGTATGGAAGTAGGAGAACATTACTATGGATTTCGTTACTAAGTTGCCAAAGACGACGTCTGGTCAAGATACAATTTGGGTAATTGTATATCGACTCACAAAGTCTGCTCATTTCTTAACAATGAAGGAAACCGAATCAATGGAGAAGTTAACGAGACAATACTTGAAGGAAGTAGTCTCGAGGCATGGTGTGCTGGTTTTGATTATTTATGATTGAGACAGTTAGTTTACATCTCATTTCTGGAAATCACTAAACAAAGCCCTAGGTACTCAATTGGATATGAGTACGGCTTACCATCTCCAGACTGATGGTCAGAGTGAGAGAACCATCCAAACCTTGGAGGACATGTTGCGTGCTTGTGTGATTGATTTTGGGAAAGGTTGGGATAGACACCTACCTTTGGTAGAGTTTTCTTACAATGACAGTTATCACACGAGTATTGAAGAGGCACCGTTTGAAGCTCTCTACGGCCGAAAATGTCGATCGCCTATTTGTTGGGCTGAGGTTGGAGACGCTCAGCTCACTGGTCCGAAAATTATTCATGAAACAACTGAGAAGATCATTCAAATCAAGAAGCGTATTCAAGCTGCACGAGATAGACAAAAGAGCTACGCCGAAAAGAGACGTAAGCCATTGGAATTTGAGGTTGGAGATAAGGTCATGCTAAAAGTGTCACCATGGAAAGGGGTGATACGTTTCGGCAAACAAGGGAAGCTGAACCCTCGCTATATTGGACCTTTCAAGATTCTTGATAAAGTAGGAATGCTTGCTTATTGACTATAAATCCCAGAGCAATTAAGCCAAGTTCATAGCACTTTCCAAGTTTCCAATTTGAATAAGTGTTTCGTAGACGAACCACTAGCTATTCCGTTGGATGAGATCCAGATTGACGACAAGCTTAATTTTATTGAGGAACAAGTTGAAATTATAGGCCAAGAAGTTAAACGGCTAAAGCAAAGCCGCATTCCAATCGTGAAGATCCGTTGGAATTCGATACGAGGGCCTGAGTTTACTTGGGAGCGTGAAGACAAAATAAAGAAAAAGTACCCTCATCTTTTCGTTAACCCTTAGTCCACATCTTAAGATTTGCGGACAAACCTTCTTTAACAGGGGAAGAATATCACACCCCGAAAATTTTAGGTCAATATTTTAAACTTTTCCAATTATTATTTTTGACTTTTATCCGTTACGTTTGAATCCGGCAGTTTACCAGGAAGTTAACACGCGTAAATCTGAAAAACGTCATCGGACGCGTTCCAACTTTGGATTTTGATTAATTTAGATATTATATAAGTTATTTTATCTTTTCTAAGTGTTTCGTAGTTTACGATCACTCCCGGTAATTATTTTTACGCTTTAACGTTTAAATTGCGTTTTTCGCGTTTTTTACCTAACGGAACCCCGGAAACTCAAAATTTTTTCGTGTAAACTTTAGTTATCGTCCATCTCATGTTCTTAAGTCAAAAATTTTGTTCATCCCCCCCTACTCAAAACACATGCATACACACACTTAAATAAATCAAAGAGCATCTTTTATTTCTAGTTTAAATTTCAAAAAAAATAAAACACCATCACATGTGTTGGAAACACGAAAAGTGTCGATCACTTCCAAGTAGTAATAGTCTTAGCTCGTAGTTTATGTAATAATTAGATTAGTAATCTAGTCCGGCCCAAGACCCATGGGAAGCCCATTAGAACCCATGGGCCGGCCACTATAGGACCTATATAAGCCCCTCTCCTAGCCTTGGAGAGGGTTGGTTGTTCTATTTTTCCATATTCTATCTTTATACAATTCATCCATTTTCCATCCAATCTCTCTCTAACATCACAACCCACATCTCACTCTTGTTCTTGGTTTGATCATAAGATTACTAGAATACTACAATTGGTATCAGAGCCATGGAGTGGTGTGTTTAGTTTTTGTGTTTGATTTGTGTTCAAAAACCTTTACAAAGAGCAAAATAGTGATTCAAAATTTTTGGCTTAAAAACCTTAAAGTTTTCATTTTTATTGTTCCTATAGGGTTAGTAACACTAGTTGTACAAGAATTTTTTTGCTAAAAACCATTAAAAATCATAGGGTTTTCATATCTTTGATTTCTAGCAAGATCCACTCATTCCAAGTTTATTTCTAAGAACATCTAAGGTGTTTTGAAGCATTGGTTCTTTGATTCAAGGTTTTTTCTTCAAGATCCAAGTTAGGGTTTCATATTTTATTAGTGGGTTTTATAGATTTTATATTTTGGGGTATAGATCTTGTGATTTCACTACTTGTTCTTCATTCTTGTAAGTATCTTGAATCTTTCCTTGTGGTTTTCCTTATGTTCTTCTTATATGTTCAAGAAAAAAAAATCCCATACATCCAGATGTTCTTTTTTCAATTTTTGAAAGATTTTAAAGAGCAAGATTTCATAAATAATGATGTACCATTTATTTCACTAGTTAAATATTATGTTCTTGTATATGGATAGTTTGATGATCTTGCAATAAGTAAAAGTAATGAATTATGTTAGATTTAGTTGTGGTTTTGTTGTGGTTAGTTGTGAATGGAGATTAGAGCTAATTAGGCACTAATGATGAAGTTTGGGTGGAATTGGTTGCATTTGGCAAAAAGTGCTTGCTGTGCTGTTCCGAATTTGATTGAGGTTTTGGTCGATTCTAAAAGTGGTTTTTTCATTAGGCGTAAAAGTAGTTTTTGAAGAGCTCATTTCGAATAGATAGTTTTTCATATATCACACTTTAAAAACGGATTTAAAACACAAGTATGAGCCAAAAGAAACTAAAAATAATTTTTCTGGCAAAACCAATGAATAGTTAGCTATGTGAATAGTAAAACGGTTTTCGGACACATTCGGATATTTTTGGAATTTTAAACATTAGCGAAACAAATAGTGACACTTATATATAGATTGATATTGTTAAAAGACGTCGTTAACAAATATTTTGGAAAGAGCGAGAAAGTTACTAAAAGAAGTACTTTTGGTAAAAAATAGCGAAACAAACATAGAAGTTAACGCTTAAGGCAATTGGTCGTTTTGAATTATGGAAACTTAACAAATGTAGGGGACGGTATTAACGTCCCGAAACTAAAAACTTTTCTAAAATAGAAACTTTCTAAAAATAGTAATTTTTGGTTAAACGCCGAAACTTAACGAAAAACTATATGATTTTATTTCATCATGTTTTGTTAAACCAACTAAAGTAAACACACAAGGATGTATTTTGGAGATGAACATACTGTGCAATTGTTGGCATACTTTCTGTGTTTCTGAGACGCGTTATTATTCTAGGTCGCGGCTAGATTTCTATATCACCTTTTACTTGCGTGATTATCATTTGCTCATTTTGCTAAGGTGAGTTCATAGCCCCATGTTTTACTACTTTTACTTACTATTAATGGGAAAATCATTGCTTGTTTTCAAACTATGGAACACAGTTACTTTACGTTTCCTTTTCCTGATTACATGTTGCCTAAGTAACGAATAGACCACTAATGCCTGAATTATCATGAATCGTTAATTGCTTAATTGACCGTACTGGTTAAGTTAGCGCGAATGTTGTAAATAGATTTATTAGGAGTAATTATCCCTATCCGGGTAAGATACGCTTACTAGATTCGAGGTCCCGAACAACTAGCGGTTTATAACCATGTCTGAATGTCTAATTATGTATCTGGTCAATACCTCTAGGGCGTGGAATACTATTTGGCATATAAAATGCTTCCTTTTAAATTAAGCTTCGGTGTCATGAGCTTAGTGCAACAGTAAATACATTCTTTTATGTGAAGTTGTATCTGTTATAACTGTCACGTGCGTACTGTGAACTTGTGGTCTACTTTTAATACTAAATTCAAACCTATGAATTCACTCAACTTTATGTTGACCGTTTTAGCATGTTTTTCTCATGTGCTTAGTTGTGGATGTCTTTGCTTGCTATTTGGTGTCGCTATGCATTGGGCCAATTTTCAAGAAATGTTATTATCTCCTGTTTAAACATCGTTGTCAATTTATAAAACTTTTATTTGCTTCCGCATATTATCTTTAAATTTATGTCAAGCTTTATACTATTCACACGCCCAAAACCAAAGTAACTTCTTTTGTTTTATATCAACTATAGAACCTAAGAATGTGAATGAAGCCTTAACGGATGATAGTTGGATAGTCGCCATGCAAGAAGAATTAAATCAATTCATTGCTAACGACGTTTGGGAGTTAGTTCCACAACCTAGGAATATGACAATCATAGGAACTAAGTGGGTGTTTAGAAATAAGTTAGACGAGAACGGTATTGTTTCTCGAAATAAGGCTAGGTTAGTTGCTCAAGGCTATAATCAACAAGAGGGCATCGATTATGATGAAACTTATGCCCCAGTTGCTAGACTTGAGTCAATTAGGATACTATTAGCTTATGCTTGTGTTTTAGATTTTAAGCTATTCCAAATGGATGTAAAAAGTGCATTCCTGAATGGTTTTATCAATGAGGAGGTATACATGGCACAACCTCCAGGATTCATTGACTTTGAAAAACCGGATCATGTTTATAAACTTAAGAAAGCTTTATATGGTCTTAAACAAGCACCTAAAGCTTGGTATGATAGATTAAAAGCTTTTCTTATTAAACATGAATACAAAATGGAAATGGTAGATAACACTCTTTTTACCAAGAAGAAAAGTTCAAACCTCATCATCGTTCAAATATATGTCAACGACATTATATTCGGCTCGACTTGTCAAGACATGTGTGATGAATTTGCCAAAATCATGCATGACGAGTTCGAGATGAGCATGATGGGTGAACTTAACTTCTTCCTTGGATTACAAATAAAACAAATGGAAGATGGTATTTTCTTTAATCAATCTAAATATATTAAAGAAATGCTTAAGAAATTTGGCTTAGAAAAATCTAAACCAATAAAAACCCTCATGTCCTCCGATACTAAACTCACGAAAGACAAAGAGTGTGAGTCGGTAGATAGTACCAAGTATCGAGGCATGATAGGTAGTTTATTATACCTAACGACAAGTAGGCCCGATATCATGTTTAGTGTCTGCCTTTGTGCCCGCTTCCAAGAGGCTCCCAAAACCTCTCACCTTGAAGCGGTTAAGCGTATCTTCTGATACATTAAAGGCACTACACACTTAAGATTATGGTATCCTAAGGGGACTGACATAGAAACAGTAGTATATGCCGACTCTGATCATGCGGGAGATTATGTGGACCGAAAGAGCACTAACGGTATTTGTACGTTCGTGGGATGTTGTTTGACATCTTGGTTCTCGAAGAAACAAACCGCTCTTGCTATATCCACTACCGAAGCCGAATACGTAAGCGCCGGAAAGGCATGTCAACAAGCATTATGGATGAAACAAGCTCTCATCGACTACGACGTATGACTCGACGATATTCCTATCATGTGCGAAAACAAAGGCGCGATTGACCTTAGCGAAAACCTGGTGCAACATTCTCGTACCAAACACATCAAAATACGTCACCACTTTCTTCGTGATAATGTCCAGAAAGGACATATCTCAATCGAAAAAGTGTCGTCCGTCGATAACATCACCGACATCCTTACTAAACCCCTTAAACGGGAATCGTTTAACTATTTACATCTTGGTTTAGGAATGATGGAACACATTCCATAAACCTTATGTGTCCGCTTCTCCTTCTTCTAGTTTCGATTCTAGTCCGTGTTCTATTCCGTATCGTGACAACTTTTGAATACCTTATCCTGATGTACTTTAAGTTTTTTAATTCGCGAAATACAAATTAAAATGTCACTCCTCTTTGTTAAATTTTTATCAAAAACTCAAATCAAAAACCCTTTACTGAGGGCGGCCCCCTAATATATTTGGGACCGCCAGGAGATATGGGACCGCCATCAGCAGACCATAATATGGAACACTTAAACAAAATTTTTCAAAACACAAAAACAAACACTCCTTTATCTGCTGCCATTGACGAACACGCACAAAAACCCACCAAAACTCAAATCCAACCATTATAAAAACCATCAATTAATATCAAATAAACACTAATAATCAATCCTAACATCACAAAGATCATCAATTGTAAGTCATTTCATCTATTTTCTTTCAATTTGAGTCTAGGGTTCATGATGAACACAAAAATTGAAATTGGGGATTTTTGATTTTTCTTTCAATTTTGTACAATTAAGACTACTAGGATACAATGTACAACTAATATGCTTCCCGTAGACATAGGATTGATACATTAGTTAAGACTAAAACGTAAAAATTGATCTTTGAACAAAACCCCAATTTTATTTTCAAATTACTCACATTAGGAATATAATAAAATTGTTGTTATGCATTGTCAATACAATCGAAAAACATTTTCAAACACATGCATATTGATCTCATAAACAAATTTCAAGATACATAACTCATATGTATTTTTCTATTTGGATGAGAAAAATCAAATTAAGGAGCGTTTGGGTTAACTCTTAGGATTTTATATTTAGGTCGAGTTAATCGTTACTCCACATTTGTTGCATATAGGCACACACTAGGCCCTTAACTCAAAAACATAAATAACAAAGTGTAAAATGATTAATAATATAGGCTTGTTCATGATTCTTCTAGGTAACAATGTTCGAGTACCGTGTCTAGATCATCAAAAGACAAGAAACTACATAACATTAATATCAAATAAGTTAGTTCAACCTTTTGCTAAACACAATGGCAAAAATCTTGGAAAAATGATTATGTCAATGAGGGAAGGGTTGTAAGTCTAAAACTTCGGAAAATATAAAAGATATTTCGTTTTTTTTTTTTATTAATTGTGTGAATCGGCTTTGATTGTTTGCTAGACATTACGAACAAATTATTACTCAATTTTTGTTTTTGAGTTTTATTGTCAACTCACAAACTTTTACCTATAACCTAATGGGTCAATTTGTTTCTACTTTGTCATTCAAAATAAGTCATTTCTCCCTCACTCTTGGAGGAATTCGGTCAAATTCTAAAAAATTACCATTCAAAGGTCAGCCATTACCACCGAGATGAGGTCCTCTTGACCATTTGTCAGTAGTGTTAAGTACCCCCCCCCCCCCCCCCCCCCCCCCCCCCCCCTCTGGAGGTCTTTATAAAAAACCAAACTCCATCTCTAAATGTCATTAAGTCCCTTATCCAAGTTCCACGACGAGGTCAAAAGGGATCGTACCAAAAACAAGAAAACCATTGTCGTTGGTGAAAATGAAATTTTAACTCGAGAATCAAAACTCTTTTGGAAATCCTTGGCTAAAATTATTCGTGAAAATGCCATTTGTCTAGGAGGACATAGGGATCATGTCTTCGCTTGTCTTTGTCACATGCTTTATTGAATTGAGACATCCACTCCTTATAACCTAACATTTTTCATTCTCAAAAGAATGGAAAAGACTCGATTCAAACCTAAGGAACTCTTACCTTATGGAATGCTCTTGACTAGGTTATTCTAACATGTTGTGTCCGTCTCTCCTGAACTAGCTTTTGATCATTATCTCTCACATAATCGAGCCATGCATCCGCTCGCTCCTCACTATAAGCGAAAGACGCGAGCGGATCGAGGCAAGAAAAGACCTCATGAGTCAAATGCTAGCTCCTCCTCCACCAATCAAAATCATCCCTCCTCATCTCTTCCACTTGATCACATGGTTGACGAAAATGATGATGAATCATTTCACTCCAATTCATCTTCTCCCCCTTTGGAACCCTTAGAGGAAATCATCTAAGAAAATGTCTTTTGTCTGGGGGGTAATCGGGATCATGTTCCCGCGTGTCTTTGTTTTATGCTCTACTGTGCCGTACACTCCGAAAGATTCAATCTTGCCTATTACATGGCAAAACGAATGGAGTGGGTCACTAAGCAAGCTAGGTTAATTCTACCCTATGGTATGCTATTAACTCGCTTGTTTAAATTCATCATGAATGAATATCCCGAGTTGTACAATGAGTCTTATGTCTTGTACGATCGTGTCATGAATCCTCTTGCCGCTCAACTAGAGCGAAAACCAAGAAGAGATCATGGCACGAGAAGAGGTCGTCATTCCACTTCTTCGTCTTCTGCCTTCGATCAACCATCCTCATCTCATCTCAACAATGATGATGACGATGGGAATGACGAAGGAACCTCGCGTGCAAGCACTCCTTCCCCCATTCGTTATGTCAATTCCTTAACCAATCAAGTTCCTCAAGTTTTTCAAAACCCACCTAATGTCGACCAAAACATGGAACCTTTTTACACTCGCCAAACCGAAATCCTCAACCGTCAAGTGCAATTAAGAGATGAGCATCGTGGTGGAGTAAGGTCAATCGAAAAAAGTCTTAGAAGGTTGTGGAGGAACATGAAGAAGTGAGCAATGAGGGAAATTGCTTTATGACATTATTATCTATATTATTTACTAATCTATTATGATTAGATGTTTAAACTTATACTACTTATTAGTAACTTAGTACTTAATATGGGCAACTTAGCTTGCCATGGATGATCTTTCAATTTTATCATCCTAAACCCATGCTCGCATGCACCTTGATACATTTTGGTTATGTTTAAAATATTACGCATGCTTATGAACTTTTCAATTTGCCCATATATATATATATATATATATATATATATATATATATATATATATATATATATATATATATATATATATATGCATTCTTGATTGAATTTAGGAAGCTTAGTCCTATATGCTTGATTGTTATGTTTTAGATGATTCATGATGAAATGGAATTGACTGCAGAAATAAGAAAAAGTTTTACATGAAAAACTAGAAAATTTTCTGTCTACAAAAAATGGCCTCCTTAAATACTGGGCGCCCCCGCCAATATATTTGGGACCGCCAGATAATTAAGGGACCGCCATCAGAGGTCACGAATTATTCTATTGTGACCTTCTGAATTTCTGTGCAGTTGACCACTATCCCATTTAGACACAGCTATAATTTCTGCATTTTGATAAACACCTTTTTGGAATCTTAAACCTCAAACCTCATGCCTTACTTCTTTAATCTATCTACCATGAATTCCACCAATGCTTCTTCTTCAAACCCTTCCATAAAAATCAAATTAACCATAATCCCTCCTAGACAAATATTTGTTCAACATCTCTAAGTGATGAAGATGTCAACCACTTACACCTTCTCATACCACCACTTACTCATCTCCAACTCAATCCAAATGCACCATCAAAATCTCATCATAAATCAAACCTCCTCATGCCATGATAATAAATCTTCTTCCTTTCAAATCAAGAACTTAAAATTTTACCTCTTTCCTCATATGAAATCAACCTCTCCTCTACCTTTGAATCCTTGCTTGAAACTTATTGATGTCCTCAGACCTTTAAAACCCTCAACCACTTCTAATGTCATCCTTCCTTGGATATCACACTTTCTTTGTCTCCAATTACTCCTCTTGATCACATTCATGACCACCTCAACCACACCATCTTCAACCACAAACCTAAACCACCTATCATGGGTCCCCATCCTCTTTTCTTACAACTATGATGTACTATCATGGATCAACGTGTTTTTGTTGTTTCCACAACCGTAACATCCATTTTGAACCTTTGAGATGAAATTAAAACATTATGTTTGCTCATGCTCGATATCTTCTAACCACCGCCTTAACAACCCATTTTCCACCTCCACCATAGACCTTTTTCAAATGGCTTAATAATGGAAAATCCAAAGACATTTTGTTTAAAAAGTCATTCTCTATGAATCATTTAAGACTTATGTAGTATTATGTCTCTTTATCTTGTATTAGCTCTAGTTTTATTTTGCATTAATGTATTAGTTGGTTGTGCTAGTGTATGAGTTTCTTGTTGATGGAATGAAACTCTTCTTTTGTTAATTTAAATGCAATATGTTAACTTGAAAGATATTTGTCTTGCACTTGTACTTCTAACTTTGTTTTGTAGCAAACAAATTATCGTAAGATCGATCCCTTGGTGCCTCGAACGAGGGGGAGCATACATCAAGGAGGAGTTCTTTTTTAATCGTCGGATTTCTTTCTATTACTACAATTCGACGGTCATCCTTTTCTGGATTCGAACAAAAGGGGGGGTAGAAATGCGATTAAACTAATTAGTAATTTATAAACCTCTAATTTTATACTAAATGAGTTTATATTTTGTCATCATCAAAAAGGGAGAGATTGTTAATACAAATAATGTCTAAAAACATTATTTATATTTTTCGACCTCTCGACGTTTTGATAATAACAAAATATAAAAACGTTTACGATAAAAATAAACGTTTATAAATTACTAATTGTAAAATTCTATTTCTAAGATTAATCACTTAAGGTATGGATAAACAAATCATTAAACATGATTAGTGATAAAGAAAATATTTTTCTTAATCCTTACATTTCTACAAAAGTGTTTTTATAAAAGACTAAAAACAAAATATTTATTTATAAAAGAAATTAATTATTAAAATAATAAATTTGAAATCAAATTTTCCCTCCGAAAATGGAAGGTTTTAAAACAGATAACACATTCCCCACAAAAAGACAAAAAGAGGAGCGTAGTCTACGGCGACCCCCTTATAGGCCTGGCGGCCCCCTTATATATTAGGGACCGCCGGGACCGCCGCCAATACAACGGCTCTTTTTGTCTCCTATAAATACTGGGCCACCCCATCTGAAAAACAAAACATCTTGCCATGAATTTCCTCAGATCTACTTTTCTCTCTTTTTTATTTCTTTCTAAAACACATATCTTGATCACTAACATACCTTGATCTTGTTTCAAGTGATTAATTCTTTCTTCCTCCCTTCTTCTTCTTCTAAAATCAAATGCAAAAGAAGAACAATCGTATTCTTCTACATACGAATTATTATTAAGTGATCTCATTCTTCCTCCTCAAGATCACAAGTCTTTATTATATTAAATTTATGTTGTTGTGTAGATTGAATTGTGTGTAGATCCAATTGTGTAAATTGTGTATTTGTGTTTTGGATTGTGTGTCAATCCAATAGTAGATATCTTGTGAGTGTGTAAAGACTTAGTGAAGTCTTAGATTGGTTCTAGCTAAGATTAAAACTCGACATCTAGCTTAGTGTCAGAAAAGAAAGTAAGCGACGTGTAAATAGTTTTCTCCGCCTAAAGGGAGCTTGTTGACATAGTGAAATCTCGAGTGGAGTACTCGGGAGTGGAGTAGGAACGAAGAGGTGCTCATAAGCCGACCACTTATCAATCTTGGTGTCTTGGTTTGATCGTTTCTTTCTCTATCTCTCTATATTGTTATTGTTTACTTAGTTCATTACATTAGATATTTAGTTGTGATTCATATTGTTGATTGATTGACATACAACTAGAATCAAACCATTTTATAAGCAAAGTTTTAAAACGGTCAATTAACCGGTAAACTATTCAACCCCCCTTCTAGTTTCCTACAAAGCACACAACTAAGAATACTACATTCTGATAGCAAGTTCTTCAATTACAATCACACAACAACTAATAATATCTTTGAACTTTACTTGAACTTAAGAGCTTCATCAACTATATCCTCAACTTAATTCTTTTGAGAATTCCCTCACTAAAAGTAAATGAATCGGAACATATCTCATTTGATGCTTGAGCCACGAGACACGTTTTGTCTTTAGCCTTTTCATCATCTTCTTCACCGCTATCACTCCACGAACCTCCGACGAATGCTCTTTGGTTCTTGTCTTTTGGTGGTTTTGGACATTCTCCAATAAGATGATTTGGGTCACCGCATCTAAAACACTTCCTATCACTTTTGTCGTTCTTGTCGTCTTGGCTTCTTTGAAACGTCTTTTTGTCGTTCCGTGGTTGTCTTACGAATCTACCTCTTCTCTTGAAGAACTTCTTGAAGTCTCTAACCGCCATGGTGTACTCTTCATCTTCACTTCTGGAAGTCGAACATTCTTCATCACTAGATTCCTTTTTAGCCTTTAAAGCAAGAGATCTCCTTTCTCCTTTAGCTTTAACTATTTCAGAATCTTTCTTGAAGATCATCTCGTGAACTTTAAGGTTCCCGATGAGTTCATCAAATGATAGTGATGTCAAATCTTTTGACTCTTCAATCGCCGTGACCTTTGCTCTCCATTTTAGATGTAGAGCCCTAAGAAACTTCCTAACATAGTTCTTGCTAGAATAACCTTCATCAAGAGCTTTTAGACTAGTAATAATGGTATTAAATCTAGCAAAACACTATCTATAGATTCGTCTTCAGAAATGACGAATTGTTCATATTGTTGTACCAAAAGGTCGATCTTGTTATCTTTGACTTGGCTATTACCTTGATGGGTGATTAACAAAGTTTTTCAAATTTCTTTTGCCGTATTACACATGAAAATTCTTTCATATTCTTTTCTTGGCAAAGCATTGTAAATAACCATTTTGGCTTTGTTATTTTTCGCAAGCCTCTTTTTAAGATCATCACTTTGTTTTTCAAAAGGGATAACCTCATCTAGTTTGGTTTCCGGATTTTGTTCAATAGGTTGAAAATCACCGTTAGTAATAACATGCCAAAGATCAAGATCTTTTGATTTAACATATGTTTCGAATCTATTTTTCCAATAAATAAAACTATCACTTTCAAAGAGTGGTGGTCTTTGCATGGATTGCCCTTCTAGATATTTGTTGGAATCCATAGATCGATCCAAGCTTTAAAATACAGTATATTTTAAAAATCTTGAGTGACCTCGACTTCTGATACCAATTGTGGAAACTAGAACGGGTTGAATAGTTTACAGGTTAATTACCGTTTTAAAACTTTACTTATAAAATTGTTAGATTCGAGTATATGCTTAATCAATCAATAATATGAACCAATCAAGATAACTATCTACTTGTAATAATTACATAAATAATATTGATTTGGCTACAAGCCTCTTCTTTTGCCTCTTACTCCACTTCCGTGTATCCGACTCGAGATTTCACTATGTCAACAAGCTCTGTTGGAGGAGAAAACATTTACACGTCGCTTACGTTATTTTTCGACACTAAGCTAAATGTCGAATCCTAATCTTAGCTAGAACCAATCTACCACTACACAAGCACTACTCCATCACAAGATTTACAATATCGAATTTACACACTATCCAATTCATACAATCACAAAAGATAATCAAAATAGAGATTTGGATCTTAGAAGAATAGAGGAGAAATCACTAATCTATAACACTTCATTTCTTGGCGAATACGAATGTTCTTCTCTTGCACTTGATAGAAGGATGAAGAACGAAGAAGATGAGAATTGATCACTTGAAACAAGATTAAACAATGTTAGTGATCAAGAGATTTAGTGAGATAAAAAAGGTTTTTAGAGAGAGAAAGATGACTAAAAAATTCGTGCAAAGAGGTGTGTTTTTCTGCTGAGAATAGTGCAGTATTTATAGACAGGAAAACCCAATGGTCATCTGGTGGCAGTACCAGATATATCTGGGGGCCGCCTAGCCACTTAGGGGGCGCCCCTAGACTAACACTCTGATTTTTGTCTTTTTGTAAGGAAGGTTGATCCTGGTATGTTGTTTTCTGTTTTGGGGGAAAAAACTGAATTCAAATTTTATGTTTTTAAATAAAACATTATTTTTATTAATAAAACTATTTTGTGTAGTTTTGTAAAACTATAGATTTATAGAAATGTGATGATTAAGAAGAAAAAATTATTTTCTTGATCACTAATCATGTTTAATGATTTGTTTATCCATACCTTAAGTGATTTATGTCGAAATGGAAGTTTACGATTAATAACATGTAAACGTTTATTTTTATCGTGAATGTTTTTATATTTTGTCATCTTCAAAACGTAGAGGAGTCAAAAAATATAAATAACGTTTTTAGGCATTATTTGTATTAACAATCTCCCCCTTTTTGATGATGACAAAATATAAAAATAATTTTGATAAATTAAAATTTTCAAGTTTTTAATGAGTTAATCCATTTCTCCCCCTTTTTGTCAAATCCAAAAAGGTTAATCGTCGAGACATAGAGAGAAAGAATTCGATGATGCCAATGCTCCCCCTAGATGTATAATCCCCCTCGTTTGAGGCACAAAGGGAGCGAGCTTATGGTGTTTTGCTACAAAACCAGGTTAGAAATACAAGTACAAGAAAATATTTCTAACGAGTAGCAAGATTATGACAAATATATTCAAGGCTAGTAATGGAGATAAAGAAGAAATAGCCATTTAAAACATAATGCATTTATATTACCCATAATAATAAGGTACCATCCATTCATAATAGATAAAGATTCATACATGCATTTCAAGAAACTTTCATACCTAAAGTTAATTATGCATGATAATATGAATTTCTTACAACACTTAGATATACTAAAATTTAAAGACTGCTACCCTAATGATCTTAATACTTAATAAATCCTAGATGATGACTTTGAGCAAAAGGTTTAGGTAAAGCATTATTTAGAAGCATTAAAGAGGTTTTAAGGATGAGGTGGAGAAGGTGAGGCAATAGCGAAGGTAAGAAGATACTCAAGGTGAGCAAACATTAAGTTCATCTCATCTCTAAGAGAGAAAATAAGATTTCGGTTGTGAAAACAACAAAGGTAATTTACCCTATGATATTCAAATGTGTTGAAGTAAATGGGATGACCTATGAGAGGTGGTTGAGGTGGTGGTTGTGGTGAAGGTGGTGAGGAGGTATTAAGAATGTGATCAAGAGGAGTGATTGGTGACAAGGATAAAGTGATATCTAAAAAAGGATGACTTTAGAGTGGAATTGGGTTTAAAGAACTTGGAGGAACACCCATGATATCATTAAGAAATGGATTGGATGGTTGAGGAGAGGGTGTGTCATTAGAGGAAGGAGGTAAGGATTGAGGGTTTGACTCAAATGAGGAAGAGGTAGTGCCAAAGGTAGATGATGTATCTTTGGTTAATGGAGTTTTTGATGGTGCATTTGGTGGAGATAGAGAGGAGGATTTGGGTGGACAGCCACGGAATAAATGGTTTTAAATCCTGAATGGTCCATAAAGAGTTGTCTTGGTGGAATAATGGTTAGTTTGATTTTCTTAGAGAGGTTAGAGGAAGAGGCTTGTGTGGATGCCATAGAAGTAGAAGAGAAGTAAAGAAGATGATTGTGAAGATGGTGGAGGTGATGACTATTGGTTTTGGAGGTAGTGGATTATAAGAAGTAAGGAATGAGGAGGGTGATTAGTTGATTCCAATAAAGTGTTTAGTAAAAATGCAAGAATGTAGCTGAGTTATTAGAGGGTAAGTCATACTGCACAGGAAAATTAAGAGAGACACAGTAGTAATATTGTTTTAAAATCTAGTTGATTCCTGATGGCGGTCCCATAAATGTACTGGCGGTCCCAGATATAAATAGGGGCCGCCCAATATTTATAGGGGCCGTATTCTGGAAAAACAAAGATTTTTATCAGGTTCTCAGACCTTCAATC
Source organism: Tanacetum coccineum (assembly GCA_026074375.1). Taxonomy (NCBI): domain Eukaryota; kingdom Viridiplantae; phylum Streptophyta; class Magnoliopsida; order Asterales; family Asteraceae; genus Tanacetum; species Tanacetum coccineum. The sequence goes on from BQNB010005988.1 coordinate 50,971, forward strand.
CTGTGCAGAATCATGCTATCTTGGAAATTCTTTTGTAGCCAAATCTATTTCCTCAAGAATCATCTATTATTTCCTAGATATTAAAATTTAAAAGATAGCTATACTATATGGGAAGCAATTATAGGCATATGACTATAAAACAAATAAGCATGCATACTATAATAATTTTAATTAACAACATAGTGTTAAAGGCATGCAAATTAGTTTAGGATGATAAATAGAATGATCATCCAAGGCAAATTTTGTTGCCCAACCTAGCCTATAAAAATCTACCAAATATCATAAGTTAAAGTACCAAAGCATAGATAGTAAAAGTAAGAAAAAAAAAAAAAAAAATAAAAAAAAAAAAAAAAAAAAAAAAAAAACACCCCCCCCAAAAAAAAAAAACAAAAAAAAAAAAAAAAAAAAACTACCAAAAAACCATATTAAAGTAGTAAAGATAAATAAATTGTCTTATAGCAATTATCCAAATTGCTCACTTCTTCTTCTTCCTCCATAAGTTCTTGATGCCCTTCCCGATTGACCTCTATTACTCGCATGTTGCTCATTAGTTAATTAGATATTGACTGTTTCTGATGATTTTGGTTTGACGAGTATAGAATTCTTCCATGTTTGGGTCAATATTGGTTGGATTAGAAAATACTCGAGGAACCTCAATTGTCAATGAGTTGACAAAACGAGTGGGGGAAGGAGTGCTTGCACGCAAGGTCCTTTCGTCATTTCTATTATTATCATCATCGTTGAGATGAAAGGAGGATGGTTGACCGAAGGCGGATGAAGAAAAAGTGGAGGGATGACCTCTTCTCGTGCCGTGATCCTTTCGAGTCTTTCGCTCTTGTTGAGCGGCAAGAGGATACATGACACGATCGTACAAGACATAAAGGTGGTTTGACAACTCAAGGTTTTTGGATATGACACGGTCAAACATGCGAGTTAATAACATACCATAGGGTAGTATTAACGCGCTTGTTTGGTGACAAACTCCATTCGTTTAGCAATGAAGTAAGCAAGATTGTATTGTGTGGACGTAGCAATACAAAAGAGCATATGACACAGTCACACGGGGACATGATCCAGATTTCCACCAAGACAAAAGACATTTTCCCGAATTATGTTGACCCATGTCTTCATAACGTCGGTGATTTCACGAGTTAAGATTTGATTGTCCTCAACTACAACCTCTTGGTCAAGATTTTCTAATGGATGGTTCCTAGATTCCTTAATATTGACTACTTCGTCAATTTCTAAAGTTTCATCCTCAATGTCATTTTCTAAGTTTTTCTTTTCGTTGCCCTTAATTCTTCGTCCTCATCTAAGTCATCTTCCACCAAGGGTGATGTCTTTAGATTTGCGTTGTTTGAAGGGAGTTTTAATCGATGTTACGGTTGAGTGAATCTGCTATTTTATGGTGGGTTTATTAAGGATTGATGTAGGGCTTTTATATTTTGGGAGGCTAAACTTAGAAAGACACCTTCGTATGACTTTGGGTCAAACTTAGTAAGGTAATCTTTGATGTTTAAAATGAAGCACTTGCTTCCAAACACCATAAAGTAATCAAGAGTAGGTTTCCTACCTCTCAAGAGTTCATAAGGTGTTTTACCTAAGATGGCTCTAATTAGGATTCGGTTGAGGATGTATGTTGAGGTATCTATGGTGTTACACAAAATTTTTTATGGTAACGATTGTTTATTCAACATGGTTCTACTTATTTCTTGTAGTGTCCTATTTTTCCTTTCTACCACGCCCTTTGATTGTGGACGTGCGTGGATGTCCGTAGATTTATGTGTAATACCATTGGCATTACAAAACTCTCCAAATTGCACTTTATTATCAAATTCTTAACCGTGGTCCGTCCAAATTGACACTATTGAACATCCTAGTTGATTTTGTATTTTCTTACTAAAGATTTCAAATTGCTCGAAAGCCTCAGTTTTATTCTTAAGAAATATTGTCCAAGTATACCTAGAGTAGTCATCTACTATGACTAAGATGTAGAGGTTTCCTCTGTAACTCAGTACGATAGATGGACCGAAGAGATCCATATGGAGTAGTTCTAAGCATCTAGTCTTTGAGACTATTATTCTTAGTTTTTGTGACTAGCGTAAGCTTGTTTTTATTTTAAAGCATTCAGAAATGTTGGATGAACTCTAATCTTAGGCAAGTTTCTAAAACTAATTCCTTAGATTGCGAAGATTAAAACGAGTACGATAGTAGGCGTGACTAACCTCCTATGCCACAACGTGGAGTTTTCATCAATCGTTGCAAGACAAATTTTGTCTTTTGGCTTATTTCCTAATTTCATCACGTATATGCCTTTCTTCCTAATACCTCTACCTATAACCTTTCCATCCTTAGTGATTTCACTATCATGTTCAGAGAAAGTTACTCTATAGTTATTATCACATATTTGACCTACACTTAGCAAGTTAAATCTTAAGTTATCAACATGTTCTACATTATCTATATTGAGAGAGTCATTAGAAATCGTACCTTTGCCAATGATGTTACCATGAATATTATTACAAAAAATGACATTACCTCCATTGTATGCCTTGTAGGTTGAGAAAATCTTTCGGTTACCCGCCATGTCTTTAAAATATCCACTATCCCTTATCCACTCATCGGGTTCCAAGTCGACTCCAAGGCATATCTATTTATATAAGACAATAACTCAAACATTTGCTCCCCAATATCTCGTAGGTCCAAAGTTGTTAGTGCTAAACATCTCATGCACTTGTTGTAAGTTGTTCCAAGTTACGAGAAAACCATAAGGTTGGTTTTGTCGACAAATATTCCTTTTTGGTTGTGGTGCCTTAGAGCGAGGATAATGATTATTCACTTTTCTAGGTGGTGGAGTTTTGACCTAAAATTTGGTTTATAGAATCCAACTCCGGGTTTTAACGATGATTTATAAAATTGTTTAACCTCATTATCACTAGCAACGGGGATTTTAACAATTTTTACCATTATGTGTTTTGGTCTAGGACCTAAAATGGATTTTTGAAAAGAAACAAAATTTTCAGAATCTGGTGAACAAAGATCCCTTAATTGCTTTGGGGGCCGTCTGTGCTTTATGGGGCCACCCTCAATATTTGGGGGACCGCCACCAGAGGACGTTTCTTTATGAGATTTCACAAATTTTATTTCCTTAGACTTACTAGTTGATGCTTCAAATAAGTTAAACCCTAAACCTAATTTATCTCCGGAGGTTTTTTGATTTCTTAACATTTCATTTAATCAGTGTGTACTCTTTTCAACTTTAGTTAGCGAGCTTTCTCTTTAAGTTTTTCGTTGTCAATTTTATGTGATTGACAATTTGTACATTCGAGATCAACTCCCTTGTTTTTCTCGAGTGTAGACAATTTTATTTTAATTCACTAAGCTCAATTTCAAAGCTATTTCTAATAGCTTTTAGTTGTTTATTCTTGGTTATTATTTTTAAACTCATCTTGCAAAGCTTATCATATTTATTAATTAGAGTAAAATCATCTATTGATGAATTTTCATCACTAAAGTAAGAGGAATCAGAACATACCTCATTTGATGCTTGAGCCACAAGACATGTTTCGTCTTTAACCTTTTCATCATCTTCTTCACTGCTATCACTCCAAGAACCTCCGATGAATGCTCTTTGGTTCTTGTCTTTTGGTGGTTTTAAACATTCTCCAATAAGATGATTTAGGTCACTGCATCTGAAACACTTTCTATCACTTTTGCCGTTCTTGTCGTCACGGCTTCTTTGAAATGTCTTTTTGTCTTTTTTTTCCGTCGGAAGAAATCCAGATTGATGACAAGCTTAATTTCATTGAGGAACCGGTTGAAATTGTGGACCGAGAAGTTAAATGGCTAAAGCAAAGCCGCATTCCAATCGTGAAAGTCCGTTGGAATTCGAGACGAGGGCCCGAGTATACTTGGGAGCACGAAGACCAAATAAAGAAAAAGTACCCTCATCTTTTCGTTAGCCCTCCGTCCACGTCTTAAGCTTTGAGGACAAAGCTTATTTAACGGGGGAAGAATGTCACACCCTGAAAATGTCAGGTCAATATTTTAAACTTTTCTGATCATTATTTTTGATTTTTATACGTTACGTTTGAATCCGACAGTTTACTGGGAAGTTAACCCGCGTAAATCTGAAAAACGTCATCGAACGCATTCCGTCTTTGGATTTTTGATTATTTTAGATATTATATGAGTTATTTTACCTTTTCTAAGTGTTTCTTTGTTTACGATGACTCCCGGTATTTATTTTAACGCTTGAACATCTAAATTGCGTTTTTCGTGTTTTTGACCTAACGGAACCCCGAAAACTCGAAATCTTTTCGTGTAAACTTTAGTTATTGTCCATCTCATATTCTTAAGTGAAAATTTTTGTTCATATCCCTCCCCCTATGCATTTGGACCCTTAACCTAAACCAAATGCACCATGTAGTCTTTGAATTAAATCAAAAGCATCCTCTTTGGAATTTTTCCATGCATGTGAGGGATTGTGACACATGAGAGTGTATTCTTATGCACATTTTCTCAAGTTAGACCAAGCCATGTGATACTTACACATCTTGAATTCATTTGACCAACTCAAGACTAACATATGCACATAATATGAACCATGATACAAAAATTTGAACCAAAATGGTCCCTTGTGGCTAGGTTCGGCCGAACATGGTTACACACACACCTTTGGTGTGTGTTGGTCACATATGCACTAGTATACAAAACCTAAACCTTACCTTGGCCTATAAATACCAACACATATCACTACTTAGGGTTTCATATCATTCCAAAGTCACCAACAAAAAAATTTCTCTCCTTTTTCCTCCTTTGAGGCTCACAGCTAACAACATCCTTATTAGGGTTTCCATATCTTTGATTTCTTGCATAAAGACCAAATTAGGTTCATTTATAAGGTTACCTAAGGTGTTTGCAAGTATTGGTTCTTTGATTTAAGGGTTTTCTTCAAGATCTTCCAATTAGGGTTTGTTTTTTTATTTGGGGCTTTTCAATGATCTATTGATTTTGGGTATAGATCTTATGTTATTGCTTCTTGTTCTTCATTCTTGTAAGTATCTTGAATCTTTCTTTGTGGTTTTCTTATATTCTTTCTTATATGTTCAAGATCCATACATCCATATGTTGTGTTTAATTTTCAAAAGGCTATAAAACAAGATCTTTATAAATAATGATGTTCCATTTATTTCACTAGTTAAATATGATGTTCTTGGTGAGATGAGAGTTGGATGTATGCATGCAGTCCGGGAACACTTTGGGGTAAACACCCGTCCAAACAACTTCAACAAGAAAAGGTATAAATATGAAAACTTCTCTACCATTTAGATCAGATAATTTATGGAGGAAATCCGGTTTTAAATTCCCATAAACCACACGATTATATAGCCAAACAAAATCTTTCATCTAAAAAAGTCTTATATTATATCAATTTTATATTCTTATTTATTTAAATAGCTGAATGAGAGTTGCAACAATAGAAATGAAGGGATTAGGTTAGTCTTAGGTGTGGTTTTGTTGTGGATTAGTTGTGAATGGAGATTAGGCTAGATTAGGAACTATTGTGAAGTTTGGGTGGCTTTTGGTTGCGTTTTTGAGAAAAAGTGCTTGCTGTCCCGAAATTGTTTTGGGGTTTTGGTCGACCTAAAAATGTTTTCATTAGGCGTAAAAGTAGTTTTTGGGAAGCTTGTTTCAAATAGATAGTTTTTCATATATCACAATCTAAAAACGGATTTAAAACGGCCAAGTTATGGCCAAATGAAACTTAAAACATTTTTCGACAAAACCGAATGAATAGTGTGCTGATGTAAATAGTAAACTAGGTTTTCAGACACTTTTGGACATTTTTGGACTTTCTAAACACTAGCGAATCATATAGTAACACATACCTATTAATTAGTATCATTTAAAAACGTCATTAACATATTTTAGGAAAAGCGATAAAGTTACTAAAAATAGTAAGTTTGGTAAAAGAATTAGCGGATCGGACTTGGAAAGTAAGTGATTAAGGTTAGTTAGTGCCTTTTGAAAATATGGAAACTTAATAAATATAGGGGACGGTATTAACGTCCTGAAACTAAAATTTTTCCTAAAATAGAAACTTTCTAAAAATAGTAATTTTTGGTTTAAACGCCAAAACTTAACGGAAAACTATATGATTTTATTTCGCCATGATTTGATAATCAAACTAAAGCAAACACACATGGATGTCTTTTGGTGATGAACATATTGTGCAATTCTTGGCATACTTTTTGTGTTTCTGAGACGCGTTATTATTCTAGGTCGCGCTAGAATTTTCTATATCATCTTTACTTGCGTGATTATCATTTGCTCATTTTTGCTAAGGTGAGTTCATAGCCCCATGTTTTACTACTTTTACTTTACTATTTTGGGGTGAGAAACATTGCTTGTTTTAAAATATGTAGACCCCAGCGTACTTTAGTTTCCTTTTCTGATTGCGTGTTGCCTAAGTAGCGAATAGACCACTAAATGCCCAAAATTATCATGAAACCGTCAAGTGCTTACCGGCCGTACTGCGTTAAGGAGAGCGAGTGTTGTAAATAGATTCTTTTGGGGAGTTATTATTCCTATCGGGTAAATTATCGCTTACTAGATTCGGATGCGGTCCGAACAAACGGATATATACTAACGTCAGGAATGTCAATAGGGTTATCTTGGTCAGTTACCTTTAGGGCGGGGAATACTATTTGGCATATACAAATGCTTCCTTTTAATTGAGCTGCGGTCTCATGAGCTTAGTGCAAACGTTTAAAAATGCTTTTAGTGAAGTTGTTATCTGTTATAAACTGGGTCACGTGTCGTACTGTGAACTTGTGGACCACTTTTAATATTAATTCAACACCTATGAATTCTCTCAACTTTATGTTTGATGTTTTAAACATGTTTTCTCAGGTGCTTTGTATGGAAGTCTATTGCTTGACTTTTTGGTTTTCTTTGCTTATATCTTTTAGAGTGTTGCCTTGCATTGGACCTAATTTTCAAGATTCTTATGTCTATGTTAAACATCATTGTCTAACTTAAAACCATTATATTCGCTTTCGCATATTATCATTGGGCCTATGTAAAACTTTAACTATTTTAATCAATGCAACGATGTTGGATTTTCAAACGTACCCTTAGAGATCGTTCTTTGTATCTTGTGTGATGTGTATTATGACGTCACGCCCCTGTACATGTGTTTCCGGCTAGGCCCCGTTTGGGGGTTTGTGAACAGATTGGTATCAGGAGCCAAAGTTATAGAGAAAACCAGGTAGTTAGTTTTTAGGTTGGGCTATAAACCAGGTTGTGGATCATATGTGCTTTTACATGCTTACATACATATCATATAATAATAGTATTTAACATATATAAGTACTAATTATATATATCATATTGCCATAATTACTTTATTTATGATTTTGCCATATCATATTTTTGCCATCTTTGCTTATCTTCTGGACTTTGGCTAGCTCGTTTGCATGGTTTCTTATAAAGTGAGTTATATAAACTTGTGCTTGTGCAGGTCACTGGCTTGCTCCTTTATTTCTATTCGTCTGAGGAGGGCGGGAGGATCTCATGCACCATGAGTGATTCTCTTTGGTGCTATTATGTTGTTCTTATTCCATGTTATCCATGAGGTTCTATTGATCGGCTGAACCCTATAGTTCGACGGAGGTAGGGGATAGTTTCAGTCGTCTCACATTCTGGGGTACTTGATTTAGTAGATTCTTCATCTTCTTCTGATTCTGATCCATCAGAGGATTCCTTACCTCCCGTACCAGATTTGCCATTGGTTTCACCCTTCTTATGTTCTGATGATTCGGAGGCAGACAGTGAGTCCGAGCCTGCTGAGCAGAGACCCGAGAGGCATGAGTCTCTTACACCATCATCTGAGTTTCCACTTGCACCTGTTGTTGCCCCACTCGGGATTCATCGACGGCCATCGATTCTTGTCCGACCCGGTGAGGCTATTCCCTTCGGTCGACTTTATCACACCCACCTCAATGGGCCGCGTAAGTTGTTGACTGCGAGGAAGAGAGTTAGACCCATTCCTGCTCGTAGACTTGCATGGAGACGTGTATCTCATCATTCATCGGATCGTCATTCTTCACCAGACTCATCTTCTTCTAGTTTACCTTCAGATCATTCATTATCTGGACATACACCACCAGACACCACCGATGTTGATATATCTACACCACCGAGATTTGTTCATCGATCACATGATAGGACTCCATGACGTAGTGAGGCATTTAGACACTGGAGGTCTGCACCATTATCTACCCCTTACCCACCGACTACATCAAAGTCATCCTTAGGTTCATCTTCTGAGAGGTCAGTGGATTCATCTTCACATTCTTCTAGATCATCTCGCAAGAGATGTAGGTCCCCTACTGTTTTGGTACCATCACCTACTCATGATTCGAGGTCGATAGCCCCTACTCCTGCTGATCTTTTACCACCTTGCAAGAGGTTTAGAGATTCATACTCACCAGAGGATAGCGGAGAGGAGCATATGGAGGTGGATACTGCTGATGCAGAGGCTGTTGCGGATGTAGGTATTAGTAATGGAGTTGTAGCTCACCCTGAGGATAGTATAGATATGGGAGTTGAGATTGCTGCTAGTGATGTTAGGGAGGATGATGAGGAGTTTGAGGCAGAGGCTAGTGCGGCAGACACGAGAGAGATCGTTGTAGATCCATTGGCTATTGGTGATAGTTCTGAGTCTTCTAGAAGAGGTATTCCTGATCTTGAGGATACCATTTATGATATAGTTCACTACATGTCAAAGGTTCGTATTGATAGCATTACTGAGATTGAGACCACTTAGAGACAGCTGGAGGATAGTCAGTTAGTGGCTAGTGGAGAGAGAGCTAGTTTGGTTGAGAGGATTGGGAGTTTAAGACTGGATTACCTAAAGGTTCAAGCCATGTTGAGTATAGAGAGAGACCGTATTGACAGTCTTCGTTGGCACATGGTACTTTCGCAGGAGGAGTTTCATCAGTTTCGTAGGGATCGTGATGATACTCAGAGGAGACTTAGGAGGTTGGAGTCATTTGTTGAGAGGCGATTGGGTTTTTGCCCATAGCTAGTAGTACTAGGATCATGTAGGACATTAGCCTGATGGTTAGGTCTAGATGTTAGCAGTAGGAATAATCATAAATCATGTACATATTTTGGATTGGTTGTAACCGAATTATGCTTTTATTCATGAAATGAAAAGCTTATTTTGATTCTCTCGCGTATTCATCTTTATTGTTATTTACTTGTTTTGGCAAAACATGTTCTATTGTATTTTCCTATATATAAACCTTATTTACCATTTATAATGGCTATATCTCATATCGAAACTCATCGTGCATTATGTCTTGTGATATAGAACAATGACTATCACTCGCTCTGGTATGACCCCTGAAGTAATCGAAGAACTCGTTAACCGACGTGTGGAAGAAGCATTGGCTGCTTATGAGGAAGCCCGTGCTGCTAATGCTCTCGAGGCTGAGAATAAAAGCCAGAATGGCAGTGACGGCGATAATGGAAATGGTGGAAATGGTAATGATGGAAATGGAAATCCAAATGAGAATGGTAGAGGTGATAGACCTATTGCTAGAGAATGCACCTACCAGGATTTCATGAAGTGTCAACCACTCAACTTCAAGGGAACGGAAGGAGTTGTCGGGTTGATAAGGTGGTTTGAGAAGATGGAAACAGTGTTCCATATCAGCAATTGTCTAGAGAAATACCAAGTCAAGTATGCTACTTGCACACTGTTGAACAATGCACTAACTTGGTGGAACTCACATAAGAGGACTATTAGAGCTGAGGCTGCATTTTCCATGTCATGGAGAGAGCTCATGAAGCTAATGACTGAAGTGTACTGCCCAAGAAATGAGATTCAAAAGATAGAATTTGAGCTTTAAAATTTGACCGTGAAGAACAATGACTTTGGTGTGCTTATATAGAGATTTCAGTGTTGACTTATGATGTGCACCAAGATGGTGCTACCCGAGGAGGAGGATCGGGTGAGACAATTCATTGGAGACTCCCCGGTAACTCAAGGGAAATGTAATTGCTGCTAAACTACAAGACTGCAAGATGTTGTTCGAATTGCTAACAACTTAATAGACCAAAAGTTAAAAGGACATGCTGTGAAAAATGCTAAGAACAAACAAAGATTGGAGATCAATCAGAGAGACAACCGTGGATAGCAGCCACCATTTACAAGATAGAATGTTGGAGGTCAAAATGTGGCGAGAGCCTACACGACTAGCAACAATGAGAAAAAACCATATAATGGACCGTTGCCTCTCTGTAACAAGTGTAAGCTTCACCATGAAGGGCCTTGCACTGTGAGATGTGGGAAGTGTAACAAGGTTGGGCATTTGACCCAGGATTGTAAGGTCACAAATTCCACTACTTCTACCCAGAGAGGTCAAATAGTGAATCAGAGAGTTTTTACTTGTTTCGAGTGTGGAAGGCAAGGACACTTCAAGAGTGATTGCCCAAAGCTGAAGGATCAAAACCGTGGAAACAAGACTGGAAACAAGAATGGTGTTGGTGAAGCAAGAGGAAAAGCTTATGTGTTGGGTGGAGGAGACACTAACCCCGATTCTAATGTTGTCAAGGGTACGTTTCTTCTCAATAACCATTATGCTTCTATGATTTTTTATTCGGGTGCCGATAGAAGTTTTGGAGTGACTACTTTTAGTCGCTATGCTTGATAATAACTCCTGTGATTACCTTGACGTTAGATATGATGGTGAATTCAGCTAATGGAGCATTCTGAAAACTAATACCATACTTAGAGGCTATACGTTAGGATTATTAGGCCTCCCATTCAATATTGACCTAATGCCAGTCGAACTTGGTAGTTTTGACGTCATCATCGGCATGGATTGGTTAGCGAACCATCATGCGGTGATTGTTTGTGATGAGAAGATCGTGCGGATTCCTTATGGAGATGAAGTTTTGATAGTCCAAGGCGATAGAGACGGAAAAGGAGAGAATTCAAAATTGAGCATTATATCGTGCACTAAGACTCAGAAGTATATTGAGAAAGGATGCCTAATTTTTCTGGCGCAAGTGACGAAGAAGGAAATCGAGGACAAGTCGGAGGAGAAGCAACTTGAGGACGTGTCGACTGTACGGGACTTTTCAAAAGTCTTTCCAGAAGACTTACCTGGATTACCGCCAACGCGACAAGTTGAATTTCAAATCGATTTGGTCCCTGGTGCTGCACCTGTGGCACGCGCCCCGTATAGATTAGCACCGTCGGAACTGCAAGAACTGTCTACTCAACTACAAGAACTTTCTGACAAGGGATTTATAAGACCAAGTTCCTCACCCTGGGGAGCCCCCGGTCTTGTTTATCAAAAAGAAGGATGGATCTTTTTGGATGTGTATCGATTATCGCGAGCTGAACAAACTGAATGTGAAGAATCGATATACACTCTCGAGAATTGATGACTTATTTGATCAGTTCAAGATCAGTCTAGTGTTCTACTCAAACGATGACTTGAGATCTGGTTATCACAAACTCAGAGTTCGAAAGGAAGACATTCCAAAGACAGCATTTAGGACACGCTACGATCACTATGAGTTTCAAGTGATGCCATTTGGACTGACCAACGCACCGGCGGTATTCATGGATCTGATGAATCGGGTGTGAAAACCGTACTTAGATAAATTTGTGATCGTTTTTATAGATGACATTTTGATCTACTCCAAGAGCAAAGAAGAGCATGCGAAACACCTTAAGCTAATTTTGGAATTGCTTAAGAAGGAAGAATTATACGCCAAGTTTTCGAAGTGCGGATTTTGGTTGTCGAAGGTACAATTTCTTGGTCACCGTTATCGATAGTGAGGCATTCTCGTGGACCCAGCTAAGATGAGGGTCATATCATGGTTAGGCTCGTCCAAGATCGGACAGAGATTCATCAATTTCTAGGTTCTTGCTGGGGCTATTACGATGATTTATCGTAAGGTTTCTCAAAAATGGCCAAAACCTATGACAAAGTGGCTCAAAAGAACGTTGAAGTTTGATTGGAGGTGAAAAGGCAGAAGCTGAATTTTCATACTTTTGAAGCACAAGTTGTGTAGTGCACGATCTTATCAGTTACCGAAGAAGTAAAAAGCTTCGTGGTTTACTGTGATGCTTCTCGTAAAGGATTAGGCGCAGTTTTGATGCAAAAGGAAAAGCTCATAGCCTACGCATCTCGCTCAAATACTTAAGATCATTGTGTAACAATTATACTACACATGACTTAGAGCTTGGAGCTGTAGTGTTTGCTCTCAAAATGTGGAGACATTATTTGTACGGCACGAAATGCGTTGTGTTCACTGATCATAAGAGTTTGCAACATATTCTAGATCAGAAAGAGTTGAACATGAGACAACGTAGATGGTTAGAGTTGTTGATGTAACATTTCTCAAATTCAGGTCATTTTACGACTCCTATTATTCGTCACTATTTATTTTGGTCCAATACACGTTTACTTTTACTTTAACTTTTAAGCTAAATCGCGTAGACTAGAAATAATCATTTAACGTAAATGGTCACCAAATAAATTAAGGTTTACGTCAAACAAGTGTTATATAGTTATTAAGAAGATAATTATTAACTTTGCGTATTTTTATTGGTCATGTAAAAGGCTTACGTCTCGCAATAAAATACATTTGGACACACCCCAGAAATACCTAGACTTACCTAGACTCAAACCAATACCCATTTTTAAACCTTAAACCCAAAATTAAATCAATTCTTGTGTTAATTCTCCACTAGGGCCGAATATTGAGGACAAATTACCTAGAAATCTTCTAATGATCCCTAAAGTACATGTACATCTAAGCTTAATTAAAGGTTGTCCTTAATGTTTCCTAGTTAAGCTATTACACATTGCATAACACACATGAGTACACAAACCATAAGATTTTCCAAATCTTAGGTAATCTTGTACAAATATTTTGTAATTAAGAAAGGTACTTGAGTTGTTTTAACAAAAACAGTGTGATTACTAGAAACGATGAAAACCGTTAAGCTATGGCCCGGTTTTGGTTTGATTGGGCTGGGAAGTGTAACTTGATACTTAGCTATAAATAACCTTGTATAATTACCATCTAACACTCTTACAACTCACAAACAATTCAAACAACTTAAAAACATATACTTGCCTCCTTGTTTGAGTCACAAAACCGCAAACAAAACACTCCTTTTTTTCATTCTAAACCCACAAACCACTATAGGATCTTCATACAAGTTACAAGAAGTTTACGAGCAAGACTAGGGTTGTATACTAAGCTTTGGAGCTTAGGTTTATTATTTGCGTCTTGTATTACACACTGTGGGTTGTTACATTGCTGCGTTACCTCTCGAAACAAAGGCCTAGGGACCTTTATGTAATTCACGATTTTAAAACTTATATCATTCGCTATTTTAAATGTTTTCCTTAGAGTTCTAGTCAGTATGTTACGTTAACGTATGGGCAATACGCTACGTGAGCTCTTGCCATAGTAAATACAAGACTACTTGTTATACGCAATGCTTATACATATATACGACCTTGTGTGGTGATAAAAATATATACAAGTGATCGAATATGACTAGACGTGTTCATTTATCATCGAGTAAAGAAACCAAAGTGGATACAAACTCTTACACTCGAAACAAATGAAACTACACGTAAACTATTCAAGTAAATGTGACACTTTGGCTTGGGAAGGAGTATTCGAAACATTTAACACGAAGCTGAATAACTGCTGACTTTATACACGTTAAATAAGCATACGTTGGTTAATACTATGTTATCGAGACCCAAAGAAACCTAAGAAAGTTCACGGGCCACATATGATCTCGTTGGACCCAAGCATGGCCGCATATAGGCCCAACAGGCCCAACAGTCACTTGGTCGAGGCCGTGGCTTATTTATAAGCTCACTTAAGCTTATAAAAAACATATAAAGTTCTTAAACTTATTTGTGATACACGAAATACAAAGGAAGCCTTAATGGACCACGAATGAGCCCATTAAATCTAAACATGCCCAATAAGCCAGCTAGGCGGGCCCATAACTTATTAATAAGCACTTAGGGGCTTATTAAGAAACCTAGGTGCTTATTTGAATCGATATAGACCCTAGAAATTCCTTAAGTAATGTGTTAAAAACTAAACGGACCCTTAATGGGCTTATTAGCCCATTACCGTAAACTACAAAACCCATAAGCAAAAATAAGCTTGGCAGTCTTATTTGTGAGCTCTTAAGCAGCTTATAAGCTTTTTATATGAACTAGGGAAGTTATTGGACATTAATGGGTACAATCAAACCCTTTAAGGACTACAAGGACTCGTAATGAGCACAAAAGCCATTACCAGGGCTTATTTGCTTATTGGATAAGCCACGAAGTAAAAAAACAGCTTAAACATATTCCATAAGTGCTTAATTGGTTAAGAAAATAAGTTGGATCCTATATTGAAACCCTAAATGGACTTTTCAAATCATTCGGGTTAAGGGTATGGGCGAAAAAAAAAGCCAATAAGCCCTAATAAACTCATCCGAGCTTATTTATAAGCTGCCAATAGCTTATGTAGTTTATTGGGTTATATAAAACCCTATTGTCACTTGGTAGATCTTAATTGGGTTTAAAATGCGATCTTTACTAGTTAAGGGACTAAATGTGTAACTTTGTAAACTTAAGGGTCAAAACTGTCATCTCAATGTTTTGGAAGTTAAGGGACTGTTTTTGACATTTCTTTGAAAAATTTAGGGGACTATTGGAACATATAGGCACTTAAAATGTAATTTTTGAAAAAGTTGAAGGACTAAAAGTGTAACGTTGGAAACTTAAGGGTTTAAAATGTAATTATCCTATTTCCATAAACATAGGGGCTATTTGGTAAATATAGGAAACCTAAGGGAATTTTATAAAACAAAAATGGTTTTTATAAACACTTAATAACTCGGGCAAATTATAATATGTATCGGATATTATACAAATGAAAGCACGACTTAATAAATATAAATATTTATTAATAACGTTTATACATAAACTGGAACGTGTGTGATCGTATACCTTCCTAAGAGCCATCAAGTGAATACAAATTCAATAAAAATTTGCACCACCACACAAGTTGATAACTGTATATATAAACTACAAGATATTTGTAGTTTAGACATTAAGTCATTAGACCTGAACTTGTAGGACTTAGAACTCGGCCGTATTTACTAGAGATTGAACGGTGTGATTCATTTGCCGTACTTGGATATATTATCATTTTCAGAGGACTATTTACTAAGGTGAGTTCATAGCTTTATGTTTTACAATTATTTAAATGATTTCTTCGTTAGGTTGAAGAACATGCTTTGTTTTACAAATTGGAGCGCCCAAGTGTACATTCTATACTATGATTACGTGTTTGCCTATGTAGCGATAACCGAATGAGTTTTTATCATGAACTGTCAATTGCTAGATTGTGAGCGCGAATGTTATAAATAGATCTATTTGGGATTGACGTCCCCGTTTGGGTGAGTAGCGCTCACTGTGCCGGTCTGCCGGACAACAAACGTATACCATGTCGGATTTGGGATGTTGCGGGTTAGAACATCATTCAGGGGCATTTATTGGCAATTTATTGCATCCATATACGTCGAGCTTCGGTGTCATGAGCTTAGGAAACCATAATTACTGTTTTATGATGTGTGCATCGTTGCTTAATCAATACACTTGGAAACAATAAATCTTTCGGTCTCTACTATAGATTTTCATTAAACCTATGAATTTCACCAACTTCTATGTGCTTTTAAGCATGTTTTCTCAGGTCAATAAGGCACGAGGTGCCACGATACATTGGGAGACTACTCTTTGGAAGAGTCAGTACTAAAGATTTGGGATGTATTACATTTTGGGATATTTGTTATAAACCGAAATCTTTACTTTTGTTGTCAAACAATTTGAAGCCATGAGCTTATGTAATGAACAAGTATTTTGTTAAATCCAATGTATCTTTTTAAACGACACGTTTAGTGGTCGTTCTCATATCTTGTGCTATTGATCTATGAAGTAACGCCCTCGGATATTCAACATTCCGCTGCGACCCAGATTTGGGGGTGTTACAGATTGGTATCTAGAGCCAAGGTTATAGAGAACCAGGTCAAAAAATTTTGTCTGGACTATAACCATTTTTCAAACGCTGTTTTCACAAATGGGATTTGCACGGGACATATATGCATTACTTGTTTGCATTTAGCACATATATGCTTACATGATACATACTATTTTAGCATTAGTAGGTTACTAAGTGCTTACATGATTGATATATGCGTATATAACTTATACTACGTATATTACTATAAGACTCTTATAATTAAAGCTTATAGACATAACATACCGATCTCTCTTATAAGTAATACTTATATAAGTTATTTTTGTTTTTTTTGCAACAGTCATGTCTTTTGCATCGTCCGCTGTTACCTACACTTCTGTTTACACCGATTATGAGACGGATAGAGCCTTCTGGGGAGCCGATGATGAGGAGATATATGAGGGAGGCATTCCACGGGTCATCGTATACGGATACGACGGACTCCCTATACAGCCAGTAGCCCCACCATCACCGCATTACATACCAGGCCCAGAGGACCCACAGACACCGCCAGTTCCTCAGGACGAGGATGAGCGTAAGCCTATGTTTGTACAGGCACATGATCCTGATTACGTTCCAGAGCCTGTATACCCTGAGTATATACCATTGATGGAGGAGCACTTAGCTCTGGCCGACTCTACTATTGTTGTACCTACTGATGAGCCTATTTCCCTACCTAAGGGAACATAGCATGCTATACCACCACCCTCTACTGACATTACTATTGAGGCTAGGATTACCGTCCAGCCTGAGGCTTCCATATCCCTTCCACCAGAGGCAGAGGTTGAGAGACTTCTAGCCATGACTACTCCATCACCATCACCATCACCACCTATCTCATTATCACCACCCTCTGCAGGAGAACGCCTTGCTAGGTGCACGACCCCACCTGCACATTCATCACCACCACCTATACCATCACCATTACTACCATCATCTGGGTGTCCAACCCAAATCCAGACATTCAGGATAGCATCCACTCAGGCCCTTATCGATGCTGTTACTACCGCATTACCATCACCTCCACTACTACAATCTTTATACATACCACCACCCGTTGACCGTAGGGATGATATCCCTGAGTCTGAGCAGCCGCCTCGCAAGAGGTTGTGTTTATCCACTCTAGGCTCCAGATATGAGATCGGGGAGAGTTCTATTTCTAGACCTATCGGAGGTCGAGGGGTAGATTATGGGTTTGTCAGCACCGTAGATGCTGAAGCGAGACGGTAGGGGATTAGTGAGGTTGGATATAGTATTAGGGAGACTTGGGTAGATCCGGCAGAGGTAGTTCCTGATGTAGCACCTATGACTATGGGAGAGGTCAATATTAGGGTTACAGAGCTTGCTGAGCTCCATGAGCATGATACACAGGACTTGTATGCCTTACTAGAGGATGCTCAGGATAGTAGGTCTCATATATCACAGCGAGTCGATATGGACTTGTAGCGGGTCGACTTACTTATGAGGGATAGGATGACTCTCCAGGAGACAGTATTGATGGTGGAGGAGGAGGCCTATGCTTCCCAAAAGGCTTAGGTTCACTCGATAGGATTGAGTCAGGCGACCCATCAGGAGCTTCAGACCCATCGTGATCATGTGTATGCACACGAGACCCATCTCCAGGTACACTAGACACAGCTACAGTTGCAGGGTACTCTCATTCAGACACAGCATCAGGTACATGAGACTCGCTTTTAGACAGCAGACTAAGTTAGCAGCACTTTGGGAGATTGACTGTAGGCGTCAGGCACAGATGGTAGAGACTCTCCGAGTCATAAGAGACATGAGGCGAGAGATGAGTGACATGCAGGCCGAGTTGTTAGCACTGCGAGAGCAGCAGAGAAGAGCTAGACAGCCAGGACCAGAGGCTAGGATTCCAGATCACTAGGATGCTTCTGGGGATGCTGACAGTCACATCTAGTGGTTTATGTTATTTTATCTTGCTAGGTCATTATACAGGCATGTTAAGTATTAGGGGTTTTCCCCGACAGCACAGCCTTAGATCTTTTGTATTATATTTTGTGTAATCCGACAACTATTTCATGTAAAATTTTCAAAGTTATGAATGAAATAGATGTGTTATGCTATACTATATACCTCTCTTGTGTTGTTATCTCATCTATACATTATTATATTCTGTCATATAACCTCATGTTTTATCTTTTGTGATCTAGACAAATCATGGCACCTACGACCAGAAGAGGACAGAATACCCTTGTTAACAACACCAACCCAAACAACATGACTCCAGAATCCATCCAAGCACTGATTGACCAGGCTCTTTTGCGAAACTCCACCAATGGAGATGGAAGCCACAGTTCACACGGGGATAACCGAAGGAATGTGCAAACTGCGCGCCCTTATTTTTACGCTGACTTCATGAAGTGTCAACCTTTGAACTTCAAGGGGACTGAAGGCGTGGTCGGTTTGACTCGGTGGATTGAGAAGGGAGTCAGTTTTCAATATTTGTGGTTGTACTATTGTGACAAGGTGAAGTTTGCCAACTCACTCTGTTAGGTGCTGCTTTGACTTAGTGAATTGTCAGATAGAACCTTATGGTCTTGAGGCATATGCAATGACTTGGGAAGTACTCAGAAAAAAGATGACGGACAATTATTGTCCGAAGGGGTGAATCATGAACATTAGAAATCGAGCTCGTGGAACCTAAAAGGTCAAGGGGAAAACAATGTTTCCAACATACACTGAACGTTTCCAAGAGCTAACCCTGGGATATGTAACCAAGTTTGTTTGCAACGAAACGAGAAGGTGACAAGTAACATCATGTGGAATTCTTGACATAATTATGGGAACGTTAAAACTGCCAGGACCCAAGACGTTGGATGAGGAATATTGAGTTGGCAACGATTGCTGGATCAGAAATCAACACTACGCCTGAGGCAGTATAACAACAAAAGGAAGGCTGTTGATTCATCCGAAATCAACCATGGTCACCCGAACACAACCCTTCAATAGGGCAGAATTTCGCCAAGGTCTTCAATATGGACAGGCGAAAGAAGACTTTCGGGATCTTTCGCCCAAGTGCACCAAGTGTCATCTTCACCACAATGGCCCGTGCACCCAGAAGTGCCACAAGTGCAACAAAGTAGGGCATTTTGCTCGCGATTGCAGGGGTACTGGTAACACAAATGTTGACTAATTTTAGAAAGGCAATGGCAGCTACCAAAGAAAATGGTTGTTTTAAGTGTGGAGCACCGGGGCATTTCAAGAGAGATTGTCCTAAATTAAAGAATACGGATGGAGGGAATGGGAATGCACAAGGCGGGGTTTATGCATTTGGGAATGTATAAAAGAGAGGAAATGCATCGGGAAACCATTGATGCCAAAAAACAAAAAAAAAAAAAAAAAAACATAGTCGTACGGGTACGTTACTCCTTAAAAAACCACTATGCATCTATCTTATTCGACAATGGTGCCGATAGAAGCTTTTATTCCACTGCATTTAGTTCCTTGATTATCCATCCGCCTCTCAATCATTAGAAATTGTTATGATGTGAAATGTGATGGGAAATTAGTCGGATAGACACTATATACGAGGTTGCACTTTAAATTTTCTAAGACCATCCATTCAAAATAGATCTACATTCCCGTAGACTGGGTAGTTTCGTGTCATTGTCTGTTTATGGATTGGTTAAGAAGATGTCACGCCGTGATCGTGTGCGATGAGAAACGTGTTCTTGTTCCACTATGGGAATAAAACTTTGACTTTTTGTGGTAACAAAAGTAGCAACGGGAGAGAATCTCGGTTGATAGTTATCTCATGTTCAAAAAGTAAGAGTACATGGCAAAAAGGATGACAGGTATTGTTTGGCAAGATATCAGCCAAGAAAGAGGAGGACAAGTGGAAGGACAATAAAATAAAGGAACGTACCAATCGTACGGTTTTCCTAAAGTATTTCATCGGAGGACTTGCCAGGTCTTCCTCCTGGATCGACCAGTGGAATTCCAATATAAAAAATTTTAAAAAAAAATTATTAAATTGAAATATTCCAAAGAGTCGCGCCCGTTAAGCTCGAGCACCGTAGTCAATGGCTCACTATCGAATGTAGGAATTATCAGAACATTTACAAGCAGCTTTTCCGATAATGGGATTTCATATGACATGTTCCTCACCTTGGGGAGCACGCGTCTTGTTTGTCAAAAAGACAGATGGGTACATTCAGAATGTGCATCAGACTACCGTGAGTTGAATAAGGCTAAACAGTAAAGAATCGTTATCCACTCCCTAGATCTGACGATTTGTTTGTTCAACTTTCAAGGATCCAATATCTTATTCGAGATGATTTTTTTGGGAAGGGGGAATTCGGGTTTCACACTGTTAGGGTGCGAGAAGAATTCGAAGATGGCATTCACGAACTCGGTATGGTCATTTACGAGTTCAATTTATGACATTTGGACTCTGAACGCACCCTTCTGGTTTTAATGGACATCATGAACGAGTGTGCAAGAATTTACTTAGATAGTTCGTAATCGTCTTCTTGACGACTACTTATTTATTCAATAGACGAGAAAGAGCATTGAGAGAAATTCTTAATGAATTTTGGGATTGCTTAAGGAAAAGAAAGAAGCTGTACGCCAAATTTTAAAATGCGTTTTTGGATCGAAGTACATATTTCTCGTATGTCACTGATAGCCGAGGCATACATGTAGATACAGCCAAGACTTTGAGTCTATAAAGGGATTGGGCATCTCCTAAGGACACCTACGGGGGGGATCATTCGCCATATTCCTTAGGTTCTTGCTGGTTATTCCGGAGATTTATCGAAGGATTCTCGAAATCGCTATGTCTATGACATTGCTTAATCAGTAGATTAAGTTTGACTGGCGGCGAGAAAAAGTGTAAATGCTTTCTCAGTTGGCTAAAGCAGAAGTTGTGCTGTGCGCCAATCTGGCTTTACATGAACGGGAAGCGAAGACTTTGTGGTCTATTGCGGATGCATCACTCAAGGTTTAGGAGATGTGTTAAATGCAGAAGGGAGAAGGTGATTGCCTATGGCATCCAGACAGTTAAATAGTTCATGAGACAAAAATACAACCACTCTTGATTTGGAAACTCGGTTCGGAAGTATTTTGCTCTTAAGTATTGGGAGACACTATCTATACGGGACAAGTTGCACGTGTTCAATGACCACAAATAGCCTACAACAATTATTGAACAATAAGAGCTTCATGAGGCTAAGACGTTGGCTAGAGTTGCTTAGTGATTATGATTGTGGCCATTCGTTTTCCCCGGCAAGGCAACGAAATGCTGATGCTTTGTGCGTAAAGAACGGGATGGAGCCCATTTTCGGGTTCGAGCTTTAGTTATGACGATTAGCTTGGATTCTTCCCAACAAATACTGGAGCCACAGATCGAAGCCTGAAACCATAAATCTAAAAGATAAGCAGATGTTGGCGTATGCATCAGAAGGATTACCCAAGGAAAGGTTGGAACTCACGCCGATTGAACTTTAATGTTAAACGGTAGAGTTGGTCTACGTTGACTTATGGCGACTGAGTTCGTGTCATGCACGAAATGCAACAAGCATAAAGTACTATACTCCATCAAGGTTCTAATAAGAATGTACCTGGACTTGAATAAGTTGTACTGGCGCCCTAAATAAATGCGACATCGCCACACTTGTTAGCAAGTACTTGACATTGTGCTAAGGTCAAGGCAGTACATTCAAAGTCAATCAGATTACTGGTCCACCCAAATACCGAGTGGAAATGAGATAACATCACGATGGATTTTGCCACTAAACTCCCTAAGTCATCACAAGGTCTAGACACCATCTGGGTGATTATGGATCGACTTACAAAATCTGCTCACTTTTTACCAATAAGGGAGACTGACCCTTTGGATAAATTGGCAAAGTTGTATTTGGATAGAATAGTGACAAGACACGGAACGCCTGTTTCAATCATCTGTGATCGTGATGGGAAATTCACGTCAAATTTCTGGAGAACATTTCAGAAAGCTTTGGGTACAAGTCTAGATATGAGTACGGCATACCATCCGCAAACAGACGGACAGAGCGAGAGAACTATCCAAACTCTCGAGGACATGCTACGTGCTTGCGTGATCAACTTTGGAAAGGGTTGGGTTAAGCATTTACCATTGGTCGAATTCTCGTATAACAACAGCTATCACGCTAGCATAAAGGCCGCACCGTATGAGGCACTATATGGTCGAAAGTGTCGATCACCTGTGTGCTGGGCAGAAGTTGGCGAAGCTCAACTTACTGGTCCCGAGATGATTCAGGAAACCACAGAGAAGATCGTCTTGATCAAGCAAAGAATTCAAGCTACGCAAGATCGACATAAGAGCTACGCTAATTTAAAGCGTAAGCCGATGGAATTCAAACTTAGAGATATGGTTATGCTCAAGGTCTCACCTTGGAAAGGGGTTCTGCGATTCATTAAGCGGGGAAAACTAAACCCGAGATATATCGGACCTTTTAAGGTGTTAGCCAAGGTTGGGGATGTTGCCTACAGGCTGGAACTTCCCCAAGAATTGAGCAGAGTTCATCATACTTTCCATGTGTCTAATCTGAAGAAATGTTACGCTGACGAACTGTTAGCCATGCCGTTGGAAGGAGTTCACATTGATGACACACTCCAGTTTGTGGAAGAGCCCATTGAAATCATGGAACGGGAAATCAAACGATTGAAGCGAAGCCGAATACCACTGGTTAAGGTTCGTTGGAACTCTAGGCGGGGTCCTGAGTTCACCTGGGAATGTGAGGATTTGTTCAAGAAGAAATACCCACATCTCTTCACAAAACGGGCTTCATCATCTACTACATAGGTCATTAAGATTTGGGGGACAAAGCTCTTTTGACGGGTGGAGACTGTATCATTTCTCATTTTCATGTCATTGTACGACTCTATTAATGATCATTATTTATTTTAGTCCAATATGCGTTTACTTTTATTTACTTTTAGCTTAAATAGGTAGACAGAATAATCATTCAGATGTAAACGGTCACCAAATAATTAAGGTTTAAGTCAAGCAAGTGTATAATAATTATAGACGATAATTATTGCTTTGTTCATCTCTTATTCTATTGGTCACGTAAATGGACTTACGTTTTCACTATTAAAAATACAATTAGAATAACAAACCAAACACGAATATACAGACTTACTAAGACTCAAACCAATAACCCACTTCTAATGCTAAACACAAAATTTAAATCAATTCTGTACAAATGTTATTTGTTGCCCGTATGTGGTGAGTTAATCCACATAGAAATCGTCCTAAGTGATTTTCTAGCTAAGAAATCCTCTAATGATCTTAGCAAGTTATAACAACCCAAGAATTTTCATCAACCTATTTTACTATGATCACAATTATACGGGGAAATTTTTCGCTTTATTACATTACTTGCATTGTCAATATCTCAATATGTCATGTAACTTACATAACTAAAGTAGACGAGCTCAGCAACATACATGACATCACTGTCTTCATATATGTCAAGCTAAACATCACACTATGTAAGTCAATATCATCATTTACTTATTACAAGGTACATTTTTCCTATTAATGTACCATTGCAACGTTATATCAAAACGGGCTTTATAAATATCATATACATCTAAACCCTAAATTCCATGAAAGGTTATATCTAAAGTAAATGTACAAGCTATAATTCATATATACAAGTAACATAAAACATCTCATTTGAATTAGTAACTCCATCCATAGTCAAGTAAAAGTTTTCAAGCACAATGTTCAAGTCATTAAGCTACGATAACCAAAATATAGTTTTACTTTAATTCTTCACCACACTTTTGTAAAAAGCTATATACACTCAATGTACAATGTGTAAACCTAATTATTCTATATAGTTTTCTTAACAATTTTACACCTAAAACCCTAATTCAAGTCAGAAACCCTAACCCGAGAAAATAGTAAATCATGACCGTTTCTTGGTTTTTATCCATCAATAAACTCCAAACCAAACACTCAAATATTTTAGTAATAACTTCTATATTTACAACATTAGCAATCTTATTCCTATCATTCATTTCAGATCATTTCAACAACAATATTCAAGATTTAAACCCTGAATCCCTAATTAGTTTTATACCTAAAACCTTAAAATACTAGGCCAGTTCAGAATCGGATCAGTCTATAAAACTTTGTATATGAGTAATATCAATAGGTTCTGGATATTAAGTTATAAACACTAGGTTGTTGCCCCTATGTCTTGTGATCATTTTTCCGGTGAAATCAACCCGATTCGACGTCGGATGAATTAGTTACAGCCAAAATGGCAAAGGTGCGCAGATTTTGCACACTTGTAGTAAATGGCTATTATCTCTAAATTTTTCTATAGTAACCCTCAAATATGTAAAACTAAACGTTGTAGAGGACTCAAATATCTAACAATGCTCGGTGGTTGAGCTTCAATGGAATTAAGGTTGTTAAATGGCAACTATATGCGAGACTGTGTTGGCTGTACAAAAATACAGCCATGTATAAATCAAACCAAACACCCCTAAAACGTCTAGAACCACCTCCACTTGCATTCTAGCCTTCATTACTCATCCCCTAGCCTTCCCACATCACCCCCCATGTGTCCTAACCTGGTTATCAAAGTTTCTTGACCTCTAAGTGTTGCTAACACTATAAATAGGAGCACATATACTTCATTCTAACTCATCCCCCACTTCTTCTTTCTATACACCCTAATCAAGCTACATCTCTGCTCATTTGATTAGGATCTTATAAGTAGAATCAGCATCAGTGAAGCTTTTGAGCTTTGAAGCCCGGGAACAAGATAAAGGCGTAGAGTGGAAAATACTACCCAGAATGACCCATTTCTCCCACCATTTTGCTCGTTGAAGCTCAAACCCAGGTTTGAGGTTTCCATTCTGCTACTCAACCTTATAATGTTCATATGATCCTAAATATACTCTTGTTAAAGTTTCATAACTCAATTCATGCTCATTTTCCATTTTTATCCAAAACCGTACACCCGAAACCCTAATTTCGCGTTTTTCTTAAAACTAAATGTTATAATGATTAAATATTGTTATAATCTATCCTAGCATGCTTAACTAATGTTAAAATAACCACTTTATTGATTAATGAAGGAATTTGAACTTAAAACCCGCGCGTTTACGTTTTGAAACCCTAATTTGACCCATTTTGGTTCCTAGCTTAACGAATCGTTATTTTAAACTTTCGTTGCGTTAAATCTTCATATTTTAGTTTATTATAACTTATAAATGTCTATTTTAATGTTAAAATAAGCTTGCATGGCAATTTGGACATGTTTTGTAAATATTAACCATGCAAGGGGTGTATATCGTAACTTTCTGAAACTTATAACTAAAGGGGCTGAAAATGTCATTTTATCAAAGTTATAACTATAAGGGTCTATTATGTCACTTTCCAAAGTACAAGGTTTACTTGGTATATCTTTTGAACTTGAATGACCAAACTCGTAAAAGTGCAAACCCCAAGGGTATATTTTGCCACTTTTCAAACTCAAGGGTCTAAAATGTAACATTTTGAAAAAGTATAAAACCATGTTTAAAACCTTACAATACATAACTTTAATTAACGCTTCTCGTGCTTAACATTTCCAGATATTTATTAAAACGCTTAAAACCGATTTTATATATACAATACTAGGGATACTTTATTAAAGGGAGTTTCATCTTGGTATTACGTTCTGACTGGAGTTGTTGGGTTTATGATTTTAAGGTGCCCTAGCTCCTTAACGTTTAATGATTGACTCTGAATTAGATGGCTTTTCCGAACAGTGATTAACAATAATTCCAAAACTCTTCAATCAAACTTCATAACTCTTAAATAATGTTCTAGAGTACATTTCTTCTAAGACTCAACTTATTTACTCAGGTTGCGTGACGTGGCTTGTTTACTATATTTGCTATATCAACCTTCCCTGTTAAGATGTGATAAGGTCTGTGAGCTTTCTTTTCAGAATTATTTTATTACATCTACCCTATCAGGTGAGTTCATTGCCTCGCTTTTTTAATCTTTTGAATTGTCTTTATAAAACCGCGAGGGGATACATGCTCTGTTACAAAATCTTTTACATAATCGTTCTATTCTTTATAACTATGTGATTACTTTTCAAAGGATTAATGAATTCATAACCCCATATTTCATTCTTTTGCAATACTTTTATAAACATGTGATACTCCGATATAAACATGATATGCAAGTGTTTTCTAATATGTTTGACGGGTGCGGGGGGGAGCGGGAACGATATCCAGATAGATTATTGCCTAAGTAGACTTCCAGTGCCATTATTTACATATAATAAATCATTAATATAATTGCATTGCCAGGAACGCGACATATGTGAATAGATATATTATGGTGACGGATCCCGATGTATACAGCTTGGGGTAGCCCAAAACGCACTATTATTTGTCCTAATAGGTAACCTGGAAGTTATCTTTTCTCGAGGGACATCTGTCCCTATACATATCACTACGGTGATTTCCATGTTAATGTATGATGTCATGAGATTAGATGCAATAAATAATGTTCCCCTTGATGATTGTCCCTGGATTACCATTTTTTTCCACTACAACTTATATTTAACTATAACATTTCAAACTATGAATTTCACTCAACTTTGTGTTGACCTTTTTAGCATGTTTATCTAGGTAATTGAACAACTTATAGCACTGGAGTGGCATGGACATGTAGATGGCTAATACTTGTTATCATTCACATTTTAGGTTTCTTGATTTTGGGACCTGCCTTTGTAAAACTATGATTTGAAATGAATGCATAACATATCTTTTTGAATTCAACCGTCTCTTTTGGTCAATAATCAACAAAAAAACACAACCTTTCTATGATTATGATTGTTGTATCCATGAAGTAATACCCCGATAGCTTCCGCTGCTATATTGTAAAACAATGGGGGGTGTTACACAAGTACTTGTACATTCTTAATTCCATAAATTGCTAGTCCGAATGGTACTCCCTACTAGTTTTTAAACAATGTTAATAACACATTTTTTATTCCTTGATACCTTCTAGCAGCGGCAAATCAAGTTCACAACACAAATATTTGTGATTTCCAAGGAATCAAAACTAAATCTTGTACAAACATTGCCTATTTAAACATGGTACTTAGATGGTTTTAACCATAAAACAAGGATGCAAACAAACTAGAAATCACTATACCACTTAACTAGGGACTCGTTTGGTTTGTTTGGAATAAGAGAGGTAACTAGCACAAATTGTATATAAAAACTCTCCTAAGTTCACAAGTTACATTTCTAAAAATTCTAAACACTCTCACTATGACAAACCTTCCTCATTTTCCCTTTCCATTCGGACTACAACAATACCGAACCATACGTGACTACATTTCCCTTTCAAGAAAACAAGTAATATGAAAGACTCCTTACCAGTTTGTGGAAGCTATTCACGAGCTTAGGAATTGGGTTACATGCTTTGACGCTGTTAAGTATTACATGTTTGGGTGTACACACATTGCTCTACCTTGCAAACACTCGAAACAAATCACTAGGACTCTTTGTAAGTCACATTCAAGCTTATACACTTTGTGTTATAGTTGTTACTTGGTGTCTAGTCGTGTAGGTCACGCTATATATACTAATAACAATGCTCATAGGCGTGAACACGTATGATTCGATCCATGCGTGGCATACGTGTATAAATATACATACGATTTGACCTTGTGCGGTGCTAATATATGTTAAAATGGTAATGTAAGATAAGCTAGGATGTAAACTAGCCTTTTAGACTCAATAAAGGAAACGTACATGGAAATGAAACACTTATACTCGAACTACATAAAAACACCACGTAAACTCTACGTAATGTTATGACATGGCTTGGAAATGAACGTAGGACCTTATAAAAAGAATGCATGCGATATAGCATGACTTATTTAGCTTATCGAGTGCTTGCCCTATGGAAGTATAAGGACTAAAATATAATAAAAAAGCCTTAAGGGGACATTTAATGGCTCGTTTATAACCCAATGGCATTTTATGATGGACCAAACCGAACCATTAGCCACCCACCTTTTGAAGACCACAGCTTATTATTAAGACTTACATGCTTATTTGAAAGGCTAGTATGCTTATTGAACTTGTAAAAACACTAACCTAAAGGGTAAACCAAAACGGAACACTTATCGGCTTCCTAGACTATTAACGAGCCCTAGTCGGAGCCATTAAGCTCACAATTAGCTCTCAATAACGCTCAAGGCAGCGTATTGATGTACTACTAATAAAACTAATGGGCTTAATGGGACTTATGTACTCCTAATGGACCTAAATTAAATTAGTCCGAAAGGACTTAAGGGGTTATTTCAGGTTTCTTTAGGACAAATTAAGCTCGAAAATTAGCTCCTTGAAGCTCCAGAGCTTATTTTCAGCTTATCAGACCAAATAAGCTTAATAGGGTTTTGTACTTTTTGAAACTAGAATGGACATTTAATAACACTTATGGACTTAACGGGACAATGAGGGAGCCATTTAAGCCAAAAATAAGCTCGTTGAGCTTATCTATAATGTCGAGGACGGTTTTTACCGTTTATTGGGTCTTAATTAAAACATAATCGCCACTTGTTGGATTTACTTGAGTTAAAATGAATTTCTTACAGTAGGAGACTATAATTGCTAATTTTTAAATCTATAGGGTTAAAAAACTATCATTTTCAGATATTAATAAGTTTAGGGGCTGTTTTGTACTATTCTGAAGCATATGGGGCTGATATGAAACTATTTGACCTATATTGCAAACCTTGTAAAGTGGAAGGATAAAAGTTTATTAATTGAAATTAAGGGTTTAAAATGCAAATGTTTTATAATGATAGACACAGGGATGTTTTGGATTTATAAGAAACTTATGGGAGTTCTCTGTAAACATAATGTGACTTACGTAATACACTGAACGATTCAGGCAAATTATAATCGAACATTAATTCGGTGTAAACCACGACTTAATAAATATATAGTATTATTAACAAAGTTATACGTTATCCAAGTGCATAGTTATTGTTTCAATAATCATGTGCCGCCACCACACATGTGATAACAGTATATATAATTTTATATTGATTTTAGTTTATACACCTGAGTCATATCACTAAATATGTAGGGACTAAGCTTGACCGTATTTACTTTAGGTATTGACGGTTTGTGATTCATTGCTTACTTGGATATATATTTATAATCCCCGTGGTACCTACTGTCTAGGTGAGTTCATAGCCCCTTAGTTTTACTAATTATTTAAATGATGTACCATCTTTGGGGTGAGATACAGCTTGGTTTTACAAATTGGCACAAGTGAACATTTTCTACAATGATTACGTGTTCTGCTAAGTAGGGTATCCCACTGAGCCCTGTTTCATTGAACTGTTCAATTACTGGATTGGAGCGCGAATGCTATAAATAGATTATTTGGGATGACAATCCCGTTCGGTGATTAGCTATCACGGAACGTACGATATACAATGTCCGCGGATGGATTTGGGTTATGTTGACGGGTTAGAAGCATTCACGGGCAATTCATCTGGCATTATATTGCATTCATACATGTCGAGCTTTCAGTGTCATGAGCTTAGGAAAATGTAATTAATTTTTTATGATGTTTACATTTGTGCTTTATCATACACTTGGAAATCTTGCGGTCACTATTAACTGATTTACAATAAAACCTATGGAATTCACCAAACTTTTGTTGATATTTTAAGCATGTTTTCTTAGGTAAATAAGCACGGGGTGTTCAGAATAACATTGGGGGATCACTCTTTGAAAGTGTCAATACTAACGATTTGGGCGTATTCATTTTGGGAACATTTGTTATAAACGAAATCTTTTACTTATATTGTCAAAAAATTGAAAGCATGAGCTTATGTAATGAACAAGTATTTTGTTAATCCAATGTATCTTTTTAAAACGACACATTAGTGGTCGTTATCATATCTTGTGCTATTGATCTATGAGTAACGTTTCGGATATTAACATTCCGCTGTACCCAGATTGGGGTGTTTCATTAGACTATCATTTGCATTTTTAGCTGGAGTTCATTTGTCAAATTTAGAGATTGAATGAGACTATCACTAGAGGTGCTCAATTCAGGCTAAACACGACCATTTTTATGGGTTATACCACGAACCCAACTTTACTTTTGGAAGCAGTTCAACTATTAGGTCAAATTAAATTTCTAGTGCAATAGATTCTCTAGTGGTCATTCTAATGTTAGAAAAAATAGAATTCTTATATTTGCCTAATGAAGTGTAGCAAAGATAAAACTTGTATTATCTTATCACTCGGGGCCTAATATGACTCAACTAACATGCTTTAATTTCAGTTCACATAATCCTAATCAAGAT
Source organism: Tanacetum coccineum (assembly GCA_026074375.1). Lineage (NCBI taxonomy): Eukaryota > Viridiplantae > Streptophyta > Magnoliopsida > Asterales > Asteraceae > Tanacetum > Tanacetum coccineum. Next base: position 81,480 of record BQNB010005988.1, read on the forward strand.
GTGTTGAATTCTACGGTTGAATGAGAGAGAAAGCAAGTTGTTATAATTTTAAGAGATAATGAATCATCTAGAACCTAGGAGTATGCTTAAGGGTGACAATGCGTAATGTACTATGTTGAGAGTGTTCAAATAATGCACCTTTACATGTCTTTTAAGCAAGAGATTCAATTAAGGTTACTTACCTCAATGGATCTTGTGAATGTTTCTTTGTAGAAATAATATGATTTTATTAACGGTAGTTACATGTATGTTGGACTTTTGAGTAAGAGATTCACAAGAAGAAGATGTTTTAAATCTAATTCCATAGGGAGGATTTACCTAAGCCGAAGATGAATCTAAGACGAAGGATCCATCGATCCGTAGAGTGCCAAATTTGGGCAATGATCATTTTCCCACTATTTGGGAGATGGCGTTGAAATTAGGTTATTAGGAGAAGCTTATATAAGTTATAAGGGTTCTTGGTTTGAGTTTTTGGAAATGACATCCAAGACTTTCTTATCAAGTTGGAGTACTTATAAGTTTCCCGATGGAAATTCATAAGTCGTTTATTCCTATTAGAGTGTGTTAAGTTTAGCATGTATAATTTGACTATAGCTAATAACACAACATTTGAACACTTTAGTACTCAATGAAACATTTTCATTGCAAGTGTGATTTGCAATTCGATGTTCTAATCTTGTTGTCTTGCAATCAACTTCGTGATTTCATGTAATAACTAAGGATGATTAAACATGTAGACTGGGAAAAATATCTATGGTCATTTGATTGATATTTTCGTGATCTTGATAAATCCTAGTCTCGATTTCATGTTCGTATTATAATTTTGTAATTAGATTGAATGATGAGATTGATTATTGTTTGAATAATAATCATCTTCATATTTAAAATCATCTTACGATTACTTATTGAAAGAAGGCACAAAAATGGTTTGTGGAATATGTTTAATTATGCCTAGCCCCAACCTTAGATGGTTAAAGGGCTCTCATATGGTGAATAAGAAATAGTATGCTTATTTGGTAATGTAAGAGAAAGTTTTGATGAGAAGAGAATTTGAGCTTTGAGTTATGCTTTTGAATTGTTTGAGCAAAGTTACATATGTTGTACGTTTGCCTCATGTTTAGCTTTTTGGAATTGAAGACTTTACAATTGCATTGCAGGTTCATTATCAATATTTTGGATAAAATATTCAAATCGTCAATCCTACTTCATTGTGTATTTTATGCATATGTTTGCCAAATATTTTGGAACACAACTATTGGACAAGTAGACTCAATATGACATCATTTACACAAATGTGAGTTATGATCTGATGCATATTCTTATCGTCTTGGAAAAGGATGTCATTATTTTCATATCAATTAAGTGTGATTGAGTATGCAGGTTTAGTAATTATTTGTTTCATTTTGATATAAAATCTTAAAGCTAGACATATAAGAATCTGATTTCTTGTCCTACTCGAAACTTGTCAATTTGATTCGATATTAATATCATGATAATTTGAATTATGAATCGATTTATATTCGAAATCTCTCTTGAACCTAAATGAACACTCTTTAAAGATAACAAATAATAAGATTTACAAAGTGTGTTCCATTAATCCTAAGACTACTAGTAAGGTGAGGTTGATGAATAATGACAAGTTGATTTCTTACTTCAAGATTGTCATATATTTTGCTTGTGCAAAAAACTATTTGTTGTTACACATAGTATGAATAGTTTTTGACATCTTGTGAGTAAATAAATGATTTTTCTAACCATTTTTATACAACACACATCTTTAGTAAAATCCTATATGTTTATAAAAAGAATATAATTATGTGTGTGTGTTAGAATAATGCAAGCACAAGCAAAGTTTAAAAATATATTTTCTTTTACTTAAATACTAATGTATTAATACAATCTTTTCTTTTGTTTAACCAACCTAAGGTCAAACAAGGCAAGACGATGAAAATATTTAGACATCTTGTTGGAAGAGAGTTAACGTGTTGGAAATATTTTGGTGACGGGTTTTAACGTGTGATCTTATGACAATATTTTTCCACACACTTAACAAACTATTGAACTCTCATTCCTAAATGGGTTACTACACTCAAAAAGATCTACAAGATGTTTATGTAACACTTGTAAATATAGTGATCTATGCCTATATGCAATGCACAAATAATTTTGCAACTTAACGCAAGAAATCTAGCGTAATTCCTATTAGGCATAATCCGAAAACTAGTAACATACATGGCACATGTGTTTAGATATATAATTAGCTCAATTACAAATAGTAATGATTACTTATTAATATCTATTAACCAAGTTGAAACAAAAGTAAACACACATAATCATCTAGCATACACATAAGGATATTCGTCGTTGTTTTGTGTATTAGATATAACGATGTATACTTAGCTTGATTTGATTTGAAAATAAAATAGTTCCTCCCCATTTCAAGAATTAATTAAGATCAATATTTTGAAAGGACAAATACACTATTTTTCAAAGATACATCAACTAGAAATGCTCGACTCAAAGGAAAATGTAAAATACAAGTTTTACGTTAAAACGAAACTCAAAGTTTTGACCACTATGTAGTATTTTGCATTTCTGACTTATTTAAGTTTAGAATAAAGGCTTGGAAGTATTTTTAAATAAAAGTAGACTCAATTCTCTTCGAAATGGCGGGTGGCACGACTTCTACGGACTTACGGTTGATTTTATATGATTTTTCAAAGTTTGTCAAAATCTGCTGAAACAGACAGGCGGCCCCCATAAAGGTGACGGCCCCAGATATATTAGGGGGCCGCCCAAACAATTAAGGGACCGCCACCAGAGACCCAAAAATACGTTTTTTGTATAAAATCATTTGGTAACTTAATGTAGGGACGTAGGACTTCAGGAAGTTGTTCCAGCTCATAAAACACGTGTTTTAGACATTATTTTTACTCCTAGGACTTACAAAGACGTATTTTACACTTCCAAGCCCCTTTTTTGAGAATACTTTTAGTCAAGCTAGTATACGAGGTATATTTAACAACAAAACTAATACGAAACAACAAAACACTTTTCATATTTAATCCCCCTTCATGGGTAATTTGATACATTGATCGCACTCTATTTTAAAAAACTATTTGTTTTGAAAACTAGAGCGACGTGGCTCTGATACCAATTGTGGAAACCGTAGTGGGGGTGAATACGTTTCTTTCTAAAAACTTTAAATCTTTTGTATCAATTATTAAATCACTCTCTGCCGGCGGTTCCATAAATATATGGGGCCGCCCTATTTAAAGGGACCGCCTCCAGAAGAGGTTTTCAGACTAGATCATGTGTATCAAATCACCAATCAAGTTTGACGCAATATGAGAATTGTCGATATTGGATTTACAATAACTAGCACATATTCTACCAATATATATCCACACTCACAATGTTTACTACAAAGAGCTACACAACCATGACTAACACAACATACATAACAATTCACACAATCATAAGCACAATGCAAGTGTAAAAGTAAAGCGATAAATGTAAAGACATAAGTAAAGAGAAAGGTAAAAGAAAATGCAAACCGACACGATGATTTATAGTGGTTCGGTCACGAAGCTCCTCTTCGCCCTACTCCACTCCCCGAGTATCCAACTCGAGAGTTACTTCACTAATCAACAAGCTCCCTTTCGGCGAAGAAAACCTTATACCAATGCTTACATTATTTTTCGACACTAAGCTAGATGTCGAGTTCTTCTTCGGGTACAACCAAACCCGTTATGTTTTATGGCCCAACATAACAAACCTTGTGTTTTATGGCCTAAACACATAAACCGCGTCGCTTACATTATTTTCTGACACTAAGCTAAATGTCGAGTCCTAATCTTAGCTAGAACCAATCTACCACTTCACCAATGTATTTTAAGGCCTAAAATACTAACCAACCCACAATCAACCCATCCAAATATATACATCATTTGGATCTACACACTACTAAAGATTGGAAGACATGGACTCGATCTATATGTAACAAATGTTACAAATGGACTAACTAGACTACATAACTTCGGATCTTGAAGATGACCGAAGTTCTTCTCTTGCACTTGAGGAAAGGAGGAAAGGATAGAAGATTTGATCACATTTAAACAAGATTAACCAAGTTGAATGATCAAATATTTAGAGAGATTTAGTGAGATCTAGAGAGAGAAAGAACTGAAAGAAAATCATGCAAAAGGGTTATGAAAATAGTTCGAGGTGACCCATTATTTATAGGAGCTGAAAAACAGCCAGTCAAGAAACGGCAGTCCCAGATATATTAGGGGGCCGCCGGATATTTAAGGGGGCCGCCGACCTATTTAAGGGACCGCCCCGACAGACGCTCTTGTTTTTCTCTTTTTGTGGTGACAAACTTGTCTGGTGAAAGTGACACTTGTTTTGAGGGGAAAATGGCTAGATTTGAATTTTGAAATAATTACTACATAAAACATTTCTTTATAATTCAAAAATAATTTGTCTAATTAATTTTTGAAAAATTGTTTTGTTATATTTATAAAAATGTAATGTTTAAGACAAAAACTTATTTCTTTGATCATCCTACAAGTTTAATCTTGTTTGTACATACCTTATGTGATTTACGTCGAGTGCAAACAAATGTCGGTGTTGATGTAGACTTGAGACGTCGAGAGATGTATTGATGTAGACTTGAGACGTCGTGAGATGTAGATGCATGTATGCATTGATGATTTGTGATTACGAGTAACTAGCGCACTTTACGTTACGTATTACAAGTCACATGTTTGTCATCACCAAAACATAAAGAGATCGTATAGATTAAATATCGTAATATTTGCACTAACAGCTTATTCTGTTAGCTTATTAGGACGTTTTTCAGTTTATTCAAGTGCTTATAAAGGTTAAAAAGAGCTTTAAAACTGCTTATCTGCTTATTCTGATTCAAAGTGCTTATTAGTTTAGTTTTCAACTTATTTCGTGTTAAACAATTCTTATTTTGGTCTTAAAAGGAAACAAACTGCTTATCAGGACTAAAAGTGCTTATTTGAGCTTTTCAAAGTCTAAACTACTTATTCCAGATCTGCTTATTTCAAATCTGCTTATTTCAATGCTTATTTTGCTTAAAAACAGCTTATTTTCAGATAAAAACTGATTTGTAACTGATTTTAGGAAGATTGACTTTCTGTTTGACTTTTTGGTCAAACGGTCAAAAACGTATTTTATCCAATAAATGCTTTCCATCGAAATATGCATTTCCAGTTTAAGCGAAATATGCCATTTTCAATTACAGGTTGAGCGAAATATACCATGTTTATTTAGCGAAATATACTAGGTTTATTAAGCGAAATATATCAGGTTTATTAAGCGAAATATACCAGGTTTATTAAACGAAATATACCAGGTTCATTAAGCGAAATATACCAGGTTCGTCTAGCGAAATATGCAGGTTTATCCAGCGAAATATACCAAATCTTAAACATAAAAGAAAAAGAAGAGATAGAGAAGAATAATAACAGATTCAAACCATAAGAGCAAACAAAGATAAAAAGATCTCAGTTATCATCTTTTTGTGTTTGTACAACATACTTCATGAATCTTTAAAGATCCATAACACAAATGAGTAAATCTTCACAGATCTGAACAAAAACACTACATGCACAACTAGATCTACATCACATCTAAACCCTCCTCATCAACAACAACAAATCCGACTCAATCTAAATCCCATCCTCCTCATCAACTAATAACTCGTCACATGAAATCAAAACGAAAAAGAATAATCATAAACAAGATCTCAGTTAGGCTTTATTTCGTATCTCATACAAGATTGCTAGGCCTTTAGAGGATCTAAACAATGAAAAAGCCACTTATTCATAGAATAAATTTTTTGAAGCATAAACTTTTTTAATTTTCGAAATAACAAAGAAAGATCAAGAACAAAAGTGTTCAAAACCCTCTTTTTGTTTCGCTATAACTAAAACATAATCAAAAAACAAAAGATTTATAAACCTACCTGTGTATTTTATCTTGGTAGTCTTTGAAGATAAAAACGAGGGTTGATTTTTGCTAGATTAGTGTTTGAGAGTGTGTGGTCACTTGAGCGGTAGAGATAATCAAAGAGATTTGTGGTTTGTGAGATTTGATTGGTGTGTGAGTTTATTGTTATTTGTGTGAAGTCAGTTGAAGAGATAGAGAAAAGAGAGAGGCGTATCAAAATGATAGGGTTAGGTTTATGTGACTCAAGTGTGTCTTTTATATCAAAAGTTAGATTGGGCTTTGGGTGTATGATTTTTTTTCGATGGGCTTTGTATTGTTCTTGGGCTTCATCCGTGAATATTAAGATTTTTTGGACTTGTTGTCAGGTTGCACGAATAGAACTAGGAGGAATACACATTTAGTTATCATCATTTACTTCATCTGAATTTAATATGAAATTAGTTATCATTTGGTAGTTAATCTGAATTTTTGATCATATCATTTTTTTGTTTACGGTTCGATAATCCGAGATTGATTATCATTTTTGGGTTGAATAGTTGGGATTATTTTTTGTTTAGTCTTTATTTTTAATTCAGAATTAAATAGGTTTTGTTTGCGGCAAGTTAGTTTGTGGTGATTAATTAAGAGCGCTTGTCGGGATTATTCGTTGAGTATCGGGATATTTGTAAGAGACAAGATGAGTCGAGACTTGATTACGGTTGGTTTGACAATGCGGATACCGTTGTTGTATCGGGGTGAATACTCTCAGTGGCGTGAAAGGTTTTTGAACTATCTTGAAGAGCAAACGGATGGTGAAGCAATGATTCATTCTATTACTCATGGTGAACAACCATTGCCTATTGTTGCTCAAGTGTCACTTGGTGGAACTGCACCAAATGCACCTCCTACTCTTAAAGATCCCAAATATTGGAGTGCTGAAGGAAAACAAATTCGAAGGATTGATCGTCTTGCATGATCTCTTTTGATATAAGGGCTTCTAAATGACATTTATTCTCTTATTGATAGCAATGATACTGCTCAAGAGTTATGGGATGCACTTGAAAGGCAGATGCGTGGTTCTGAGTACGGTGAACAAGATAGGAAAGCTGCAATTTTATATGAACACGAGACTTTCAAAGCTATTGAAGGATAGAAGTTGCTTGATACTTATCTTTGTTACTTAAAAGTGATTAATGATTTGAAGAAGTGTGGTTATAAGAAAGATAACTATAAGCTGAATTACAAGTTCTTGAACAATCTGTAACCAGAATGGAAATAATATGGTACACTGATGAGGCAAACCAAGAACTTAATGGATATCAATATTGATGCTCTTTACAACATTCTGAAGCAAAACCAAGGAGATGTGGATGAAGCAATGGCTATAAGAAGAAATCAGTTGTGGCTACTTCAGATCCATTAGTGTTGGTTGCTGAGAAAACAAAAGTGAGCAAAAGCAGAGAGAAAGTTATAGTTCAGTCAGAGTCTGAAGGAGGTGATGATGAAGATATCAGTGATTTAAAAAAGATTACCGCGTTGTTAGCAAAAGCTTTTAATCGAAAGAAGTATTATGCTAAGCCAATAAACAACAATTTGAGAACTTCAGCTTCTTCTTTAGCAAACAAGAAACTAGAGTACGTGAAGTCAGAGAAAAAGAAAGAGGATAAGAAAGCCGATGAGAAGAAACGAGATATGAGCAAAGTTAAGTGCTATAATTGCAAGAAGGAAGGACACTTTGCCAAAGACTGCAAGAAAGCAAAGGTCAAGGACTGAAACTACTACAAGACAAAGATGTTGCTAGCTAAGAAAGACGGTGAATAATGAACAAGTGCTTCTTGCTGAGGACCAAGCTTGGATGGAGTCAAGTAGTGATTCAAATCAGGAAATTAGTGCGAATATGGTCTTTATGGCTAAAATAGAAAAGGTTCTTTCGGATTCAGAGGAAAGTTCGTCATCCGCTGAAGAAACCATTGCTGAGGTATCTTATTACACCTCTAATTCTGAAAGTGAATCTGAATATGAGACTTCAGATTATTATGATAATTCTACTAATTATGATCTATTTGTAGACAAAGATGATGATCAAGAAATTCTTCATGATGCAATTGAATCTGCTAGTGAAAATTTTAATGAAAATCATTTTGTATCTCAAAAAGATCATGATGAGTCAGAAGTTGATCATAATGAATCTGAAGACAAAAATCATTTGATTAATAAGTTGATTGTTAAGTTTAATCAAAAGATTGCTAAATGTCAAAACGTATTGAGAAAGCAAATCAACAAAGCAAAGATTTGGAAAATCAAAAAAAGCTTTACAATATACTAATGATGTTTTGAAGAATCAAGTAAACACCTTTGAGGAGAAAAGCAATGAATTTAATAAACAAATTAAAGTGTTGAACGAAAAGAATGATGATTTGCTTTCTCAAACGGAAGTTTTACAAGAAAAACACAAAGTCAAACATGTTGTGATTGATATTCACACTAAATGTCAAGCACATTATGCAAAACTTAAGAAAGAAAGATATCAATATATGATTAGATATTCTACTCTTTGTGATAATGATAAACAACATAGGAAAAAGATTGATAAACATGAGATTTTATTTGATAAGATGAATCGTCAATTAGTTAAGATGAATAATAATGTGCTGAGGCTTCAAGAGAAAATTTTAGAAAAACAAACGAAAATTTTAGAATTAGAACAGTGTGTACGTAACAAGGATTTAGAAATTAAAAAGTGTTTAGAAAGATTGAATGATTATGAAAACAAACTTCATAAGATCGGACAAACGCGTCAGACAATACATATGATCATGCATTCTAAGGATAAAATGTATAATGGTCGAAAAGGAATAGGCTTTGAAAATAGACGTTATTTTTGTAAAGCGAAAGAATTGAGACCTAGTCTTTACTATGAGAGGGTTATTGGTCTAGGTTATACTCCGATGTTTCTCACACATTCGGATGATGCTTTGGAAATTGAGAAATTTAAAAAAGCAAGAGAGAATAAAATTGAGTTTGCATATGATTATGGAGATCTGAATGAAAGTTATGTGAACGAAAAGATAAATTTATCGGATGGTTACTTTCAAGAGATAATAAATCTAGATTTTGAAAAGATTGATTCTTCGTCTCAGCAAACAAGTTCACTCAAACCGTATGTTTGACTGTAATTTTAGAAAAGATCATAATTGATTTGGAAGATGAAGTGGTGAGTCTTTTGGAAAAAGAAAAATAAAATTTGGAAATAATTGAGTCTTTGAAATCAAAAGGTTTTGAGTCGAGTGAAAATGCAATCTCTGAATCGGAAAATCAAAGTGAAAATGATTGTCAAGTGGTTGAAAAAGGTGTAACAATTTGGAGAATTCAAAAGTGATTGCTCCAATAAATGTGTCACAAAGTGTTTCACCAATTTCAGTGTCAAAAACGTCTTGTGCTTCAAATAATGTTGAAAATAAAACAAAAAGAAAAAGATGTAAGAGAACATCGTCAAAACAAAATAACAAACAAGTGAATAATGATGTATTGCGTGCTAATAGAGATTTTGTTCATTTTTCAGATTTAGACACTTTAAGTAGTGTTAGAAGACCTAAGCATAGCGGTGTTATTTGGAAGAAGAAATGGTCGTCTAATACTTCTAGTGTTGATTTGTCTTCTGTTAGTAATTCAAAATTGAACAAAGATGTTAAGCGATATTCTCACAAAGACTTGTTGTCATGTAATAATTCTCGTCATGTAGACACTAGAAGTGCTTATGCTTGTAATGATGCTATAAATGTTTCTTGTAATTCTAGATTGTATGCTTCTTATGATGTGAATGATTTGTTTGTTTTTGATGATGTGAGTATAAGAAATTCTCGAGCTAGCAAGACGCCTTTTAGGAACAAGCCTCGTGATTCTTTGAATGTGCGTTCTAAAAATAAATTGAATAACTTTTTGCCTAGAACGTTGTTTAGGTGGTTTCCTAAAATGAAACCGTTAGCTGAACCCATAGCTAAATGGATTCCCAAAGTTAAGCGTCAAATAGATAAAATTTCTAAGATACATAACTCACAGGGACCCATTTTCAAATGCGTACCCAAAGTTTGTTGAATGTCTTGGGTGTTTTAAATATTACAGATTGTCCAGATTTGTCTTTGGATCATCGATTTGGGATGTTCAAAGCATATGACGGGTAATCGTGCTCTTTTGATGAACTTTGTGAAAAAGTTTCTTGAAATGGTTCGCTTTGGAAATAATGATTTTGCGGTGATTGTTGGCTATGGAGATGTGGTTATTGGATCAATGACGATCAAGAAAGTTTACTATGTCGAAGGTTTAGGACATAACTTATTTAGCGTTGGACAATTTTGTGACAAGGGTCTTGAAGTCGCCTTTTAAAAGTCTACATGTTTTGTTCGAACCGAAGATGGTGTAGATTTGCTTACCGGTGATCATTCGTCAAATTTGTATACTATTGCTCTTAACGACATCGCTTCAAATTCATTGGCTTGTCTTTTAGAAAAGGCTTCTTCTTCGCAATCTTGGTTGTGGCATTAACGTCTTTCTCATCTAAATTTCGCCACAATCAATAACCTTGTGAAAAACAATCTTGTTCGAGGTCTTCCTAAGATGAATTCGAAAAAGATCATTTGTGTTCCACTTGTGAACAAGGGAAGATTCATCAGAAACATCACAAGTCCAAAATGGCTTTTGCTTCGAATAAGCCACTTTATCTTCTTCATATGGATTTGTGTGGTCCGATGTGCGTCGAAAGTATTAACGGAAAGCGATATGTGTTAGTTGTTGTCGATGATTATTCACGGTACACATGGGTATTCTTTTTCGTTCGAAAGATAAAGCTTTCGAAGTGATCATTTCATTTATCAAGAAAACCCAAGTGAATCTTCAACTTCAAGTTCAGCGTGTTCGAACTGATAATGGTACAGAGTTTAAGAACAAAACTCTTGCTAAGTTCTTTGATGAGGTCGGAATTACTCAATAATTTTCTGCTGCAAGAATGCCATAGCAAAATGGTGTCATGGAAAGGAGGAATCAAACCTTAGTTGAAGTTGCAAGAACTATGCTTACATTTGCAATCTTACCATTGTTTCTTTGGGCTGAAGCCATCGCAACAGCTTACTTTACACAAAATCATTCAATTATTCGTAAATGTTTCAATAAAACACCTTATGAGCTTAGTAACAAAAGAAAACCAAACATCAAGTTCTTTCATGTGCTCGGTTGCAGATGCTATCTACTCATTAATTATGATGATATTGGCAAGCTCAAGGCGAAAGGGGATATTGGAGTGTTTGTTGGATATTCAAAAGAATCTGCTGCATTCAGAATTTACAATAAGCGTACTCAAAAGATACACGAGAGCGTGAATGTGAATTTTGATGAGATATCTGAAATGGCTTCTAAACAATTCAGTTTAGAACCCGGTTTATCTAATTTAAACAAAACGAGAAAATCTTTAAATCCAAACATGTTTCAGAAACTTCTAAGAAAGATTTGAAAGATTTATTTCACAATTTTTACGATGAGTATTTTGATACTTCAAAGATTATGAAATCTCTTACAACGAATGTTGAAACTTCAAATGAAGAAATTTCTCCGTCTGAAGAAGAAAATTTTCATGAAAGTTTTGAATCATTTCAAGAGGAATATTCTTCATCTTCATTGAATGCTGATGTTCAACAAAGTTCAGAAGAAGTCAAAGTTCCTCCAACAAATACTCAATCGGTTTCAAATGAAAGTGTTCCTAATGTGAATGAAGCAAGTACGTCACAAAATGTGTTTAATGAACGATTGGAAGATGCTTACTTTGATGCAAGTATGACGTTCCATGATCCTTCCAATATTCATACGTTCTATCAACCTTATCCTCACGAGAAAAAGTAGACTAAGGATCATCCACTTCATAAGATAATCGGTGATCCGAAGTCAAGTGTTCGTACAAGAGGACAAATAGCAAATTCATGTTTGTTTGCATGTAGTAGTATTGAGCCTGCCAACGTAGCTGAAGCTTTAAAAGATGTTAATTGGGTCAGTGCAATTCAAGAAGAACTCAATCAATTTGCAAGATTGAAAGTTTGGAGATTAGTTCCTCGACCCAAAGGCAAGACTATCATCAATACCAAATGGATCTTCAAGAATAAGAAAGATGAAAGCAGTTTGGTTATTCGAAACAAAGCAAGGCTTATTGCTTAAGAATATTGTCAACAAGAAGGCATTGATTATGATGAGACGTTTGCTCATGTTGCTCGAATTAAGGCTATACGCTTATTTCTTGCATATGATGCTCATAAGGATTTCACGGTCTTTCAAATGGATGTAAAGACGATATTTCTAAATGGAATTCTTAAAGAGGAAGTGTATGTTGGTCAACCTCTAGGTTATGTCAGCAAACAATATCCAGATCATGTATATGCTCTCGACAAAGCTCTGTATGGTTTGAAACAAGCACCTCGGGCATGGTACGACGTTCTTTCAAAATTCTTGATCAATAGCGGTTTCCAAAAAGGTTTAATTGATCCTACTCTTTTTATTAAAAAGAAGGGTAAATATATAATGCTGATTCAAATATATGTTGATGACATAATATTTGGCTCAATGAATCCAAAATATTGCACGAAATTTTCAGACTTAATGGTAAACGTTTTGAAATGAGTATGATGGGAGAAATGAAATTCTTTCTCGGGCTTCAAGTAAATCAGTTTTCAAATGGGATTTTTATAAATCAATCCAAGTACATTCTTGATATTTTAAAACGACTTGGAATGGAAAATTGTGATACGGTTCCCACTCCCATGGTTGAACAAGCCAAACTCAAACTTCATTTAGTTGGAAAACCAATTGATCTTACTGATTATCGTAGCATGATTAGATCATTGATGTACCTTACTTCCAGTAGGCCAGATATAATGTTTGCAACATGTATGTGTGCTAGATATTAGGCAAACCCAAATAAACATCATATGTCAGCGTTAAAAGGATCTTTCGATATCTCAAAAGGACTATTAATTTAGGCCTTTGGTAGCTGAAAGATTTCGGCTTTGATCTAACTGCCTACTCAGACGCAGATCATGCAGGATGTCATTTAGATCGAAAAAGTACATATGGCAGTGTTCAATTTTTAGGTGACAAGTTAGTGTGTTGGTCGTCAAAGAAGCAGAATTACGTGTCTATTTCTAATGCCGAATATGAATATGTTGCTGTTTCTGGCTGCTGTGCTCAAGTTTTGTGGATGCGTACTCAATTGACTGACTATAGCTTTTTCTACGACAAAGTACCAATTTACTGTGATTTAAAAAGTGCAATTGCAATCTCGTGCAATCCAGTACAGCACACTCGAACAAAACACATTGATGTGAGGTATCATTTTATCAAGGATCGTGTTGAAAAAGGAACAATCGAGTTATATTTCGTTGGTACTGAATATCAACTTGCGGATTTATTCACGAAATCTCTGCCTGAAGCTCGATTTAAGTTTTTAGTCGAGAAGTTGGGTATGATGAGCCGTAAAACATAAATTCTTTACCGCGAAATATTTTTGTTAATAAACTTTAGAAAATACAAAAAAAAATTCTTTTATAAAAATTAAAAATAAATAAAAATAAAAAATAACTTCTTCTATATAAAATTTAGAAAATACAAAAAGATTTTCTTTTATATAAACAAATATATATATATATATATATATATATACAAAAAGATTTTCTTTTATATAAAATTTAGAAAAAATACAAAAAGATTTTCTTTGATATAAAATTTGATTAAAAAAAGTTCAAAAAGATTTTCTGTTATAAATTTTAGAAAAGACAAAAAGATTTTTGTTTATTCAAAATTTTATAAATACTAAAAGATTTTTTGTTTTTATAATGGCTTGTAATAATTTCAGATTACAACCCGTGTTTTAAAGAAAAGAGAATGCACGTTTCAGTGCATTTATCTTTGAAAAAGAAGAGAAGTCTTCTTTGACTTGAGTCATTGATACATATTTTTCAAAATCTTTATGTGGTACTTAAAAGATAAAATCAAGTTGTCTAAAAAGTCAATGATCTCAAGTTGTTGAGTTATAATCGATTCGAATTTTAAAATGTGGCACTTTCAAGATAAAATCAATTTTTAAAATGGTCTTCAAATCGATGTACTTTTTGTGAAAAGTGTATAAAAAAAATAAAGGACTCAGAAGTGCAAAGAGGAACTCCCTCATAAAGGTTTTATCTAAAATACGGTATTTTTCGAGGGGAAGTGTCCGTATGTTTTATTGAAAAAGTTTTCGGAAAGTTAACGAAATGGTAAATTGTTTACATTTCATCTTAACATATCCGTATTTTTGCGATTTATACATATGCTCTACTAGGCGATTTATATATCTATTATACCAGGCGATTTATACTCATTTTCTATTCGGCGATTTATACGTTGCTTAGGCGATTTATACATCTTGCCTTGAGAGGATTATACCATTTTGCTTGGGAGGATTATACCACTTTGCCTAGGAAGATTATACCACTTTTGCTTGGGAGGATTATATCACTCTTGCTTAGGAGGATTATACCATTTTGCTTGGGAGGATTATACCACTTTGCCTAGGAGGATTATACCACTTTTGCTTGGGAGGATTATACCACTCTTGCTTAGGAGGATTATACCACTTTGCTTGGGAGGATTGTACCACTTTCATTGGGAGATTTATACACTTCTCTTGGGTGATTTATACAGTTTCTCTTGGGTGATTTATACATTACACTTGGGTGATTTATACATTTACCTTGGGAGATTTATACATTGTTTTGCCTAGGTGATTTATACATCTCTTATGGGTGATTTATACGGTTTTTTGTGATTTGTAAAATCCCGTGAAATATTCATTTCTCTTCTCGGTTTTATCAAGAATTGTAAAATCCCGTGTAATATCAAGAATCAATCACTTAAACAAACATCACTTTAACACAAACTCCTCTAATCACTGAACGATTAAAAGTTATCTTTTCTCATTTAATCAATCAATTCATAATGATAACTTTAGCAGAATTTATGATCATTGTCGGTGCGGACAATCGTCCTCCCATGTTGGAAAAATCTATGTATGATTCTTGGAAGAGTCGTATGGAACTATACATGGAGAATATGGAGAACAGAAGAATGATTCTTAACTCAGTTCAAAATGGTCCACTTGTATGCCCTACTGTTGTTCAAGAGGATTGATGACATCAAATAACATCTATTTTATAGCATCATTTATCCCATGTTATTAACCCATTTTGTATAGTTATTGCAAAGAATTGTTACTTAATCGTTTATATTTGAGAATTGCAGTAATTATGAAGTACTTGGTGAATATTAGCAAAAGACGCGCATTTTGGAGCTTAAATGAAGATATTTTGAAGATTACTATTCTGAAGACCAATACGCCGTATTCATCAAGGAAGATACGGCGTATCCGTGCCTGCACTCACCAAAGACCACAAAGGAATGAAGCTCAATACGCCGTATCTAGAGATCAAACGCGATATAAAAAGATATTAGTTTGTGAAATATTCTGGAAGATCAATCAAATGTGGTCCCCTACTTCCCCTAAGTGGAACTTCTAATACGCCGTATCACAACCATTGGATACGCGTATCGACCAACTTCCTGACCTATACAATATCAAAACTTCAAAACGCGTTTTAAGTGTGCTACATATCTTATTCTCGATACCTAAACCACAAAAAGTCGATTTTCAGTGCAGAAATAAGTGCAGAGAGGTCGAGGCAACGCTATTATATTCCATAGGAGACAAGTGTAAATTCCATATACTTTAGTGATCGTTCAGTTTTTGGTTTCATTCGTTAACTTGGTTAGTTTACTGGCTAAATAATAGCTCTTGTATTGTATTATGACATTCGATGGCTTTAATACCTTTGGGTATTTAGCCATTTTTAATGAAGATTTGACTGTTAGTTATTGTTTTTTCAATATTCTTGATATATACGTGTATGCTTGTTTATGTTTATCAATTTATACTTGTTTACGTGCTTCGTATGCAACCTATCATTCAACTGGATCTAGTGATACAAACCAAGTAATATAGAGTCCGGGATAGCTCTCCATATAGTGATTTATACATCTAGAATCATAGGTTCACAAGTATTGTCCTTCTAAATCTGTGTCTAGGATAAGCTTCGGGCTTAACTAGTTAATTGGATATTGCCAATGGTTTTTATTGAAGTGTTGATGGAAGGCGAACTACATAAATATTCAACAAAATATTTGTACTAATTCCATTGGATAGTTGGACAAGTGGACTAATAGTGTATAAATTGCCATTAAGCAGTAAGTGGGTAAAGTCTCTATGAGCTAGGGTTTAACAAGATCACCATTGCTTTAATCCCTAAGATAGATTATAATCAGCAAATAAGGATGCTTTATGCGAATGCTTTAATTATGACAAAATTAATATGTTAGTCCCTTTTTGTTTTTTTTTTTTTTTTTTTTTTTTTTTTTTTTTTTTTTTTTTTTTTTTTTTTTTTTTTTTTTTTTTTTTTTTCTTTTTTTTTTCTTTTTTTTGGAAGTAGTTCCCGCCTAAGTCTTAAGAATGATATGCCACATCGAGAGAAGGAATTATTGCACTAAATAAACAAACCAATGTTCTAATCGGATTAATAATGGTTAATACAGTTTTCTTATATAAGGCTCGACCGCTCTTTTATCTTCTGTTAATTAGCTTGCGTGGGTTAAAGTGTCTTGAATTGATTGTAGTCATCGACCAACCTGTGCCAGTCTCTCAGGCTGAAACCCCCCTTTTACCTGTTAGAATTAGGTTTAGAACTAACATAGGTTTAGCAAAGGTTTGACTTAGATTAGATTTAATATAGATTAGATAACCAAAATATAAATAAATTGAGAGATTTAACCTCGCTTCAAGTGTTCAACACCCTACTTACCACGAATCTACCACCGACCGGGTACACTACCCGTTAAAGTGTCGTTTTTGGTTAAGTCGGTAAAATATAAATTTAAAACTTGAAACATCTTAAATATACACCACACAACGACCACATCAAGTTTCTGGCGCCGCTGCCGGGGAGTGAAAATTAATCTTGATTTTTATTTGATATTTTGGTTTTTAACATTAGATTAGATCTAACCCTTAGGAGTAGTGTTAATTAGATTAGTGTATATTCTTGTATATTCTTTATATTTTTGTATATATTTGTCTTTAATTGTTTGCTTGTATTTATGTGTGTTTAATTGTTTGCGTATTTAATTGTTTTTCTTAATACACTATTCTGGTCGATAACTGAATACAACATATCCACTTCCATTGGATACGGCGTATCCAACTTTCTGTCCAATACAACGTATTCATTCAAATTGATTAATATGGTGTATTCACTTCTATTGAATAATATGGCGTATTCACTTCTATTGAATACGACGTATCGATCATCTGATAAAGTTCTTTTCCATTCTCGAACTTAAAACCCAATTTTTTAATACCTTTCTCCTGATGGTTCTATTGATAATTTTCTGGGTATTTTTCAGTAAGAATGACAAAGGTTATCATATGAGAGTTCTAGAAAATTAAGGATGTTAAGGTCGAAGATGTTTCGCTCACTTGCGATACATCACTTGAAGTTTTCAACAATGAAGTCAATCAATTAAGCGGAATGGATGATGATTCGGAGCATGAAGCTGATGATGATATGTGATATGATCCGTCTAATGTTGCATTTACTGAATGGTTGGGATCGAAGTTTTTCAACTACAAGACAATAGATCATTATACTATGAAAGCATTATGGATTTACTGGATCAGAGGAGATGATGAAGTTGAGCTCACTAATGAAGAATCTTCTGATGATATGGATGAAGTTGCTGAAGTCTTTAGGATCGACACTAATTTATTTAATTTTGAAACACCTATGTGCAAGGCATTCAAAGAATTTAACTATCTTTTACAAATTGATCCAAACTTACTTACTAAGGACATTGAGGGATTCAAGACCTATGAAGATTACAGGGATGATTGGATCTATGAATGGAACAAGGATGTACCATGGGTAGATGAGAAGCATGGACTAATGCTGGAGTTTGGACCAAACCCACACCAGTTAAACATACTTGCAAGCCTTTCAACTATAA
>BQNB010005989.1:0-22324 GCA_026074375.1 Tanacetum coccineum
TCAAGTCGAGGTGTCGAATCGTGGGTTAAAACGTATTTTAGAAAGAACTGTTGGAGAAAACCGTGCCTCATGGTCTGACAAATTAGACGATGCTTTGTGGGAATTTTGTACCGCTTATAAGACACCAATTGGTTGTATACCTTACAAGCTTGTTTATGGAAAGCCGTGTCATCTACCTATCGAATTAGAGCATAGAGCGTATTGGGCATTAAAACATGCTAATTTCGATCTTAAAACCGCGGGCGATCACCGTAAGCTGCAACTTAATGAACTTAATGAGCTTCGTGATCAAGCATACGAGAATTCTTTGATTTATAAGGAGAGGACGAAGAAGCTTCACGACTCAAAGATCAAAAACCGCATTTTCAATGTTGGTGATCAAGTCTTGCTTTTCAACTCTCGTCTAAAGATATTCTCGGGAAAGCTTAAAACCCGATGGTCCGGCCCTTTCACTATAACCGAAGTTTTTCCATATGGCACTGCAAAATTATCTCATACCGACGGATCAAACTTCAAAGTGAACTGCCACCGACTTAAGCACTACTTCGGAGGGGACACACCACCAATGGTTGTCCCGGATCTCCAGACTTTCCCTAAGGACGAATGAATTCAGAGATCGAGTCAAGCTATGTGACTCGGTTACCAAAAACAAAGCGCTTCGTGGGAGGCACCCCATGCTTATCCATTTTCTATTTTCTTTCTAGCTTCTAATGTGTTGTGAGGAGGCTTGTACTCTTCCGATTTCTGTTGTGTTTGTACTTGTGATTGTTTGCAGGATGAACCCAAATTTTCTGAAGTCTCTCGTGTTCGGTGTTTTGTCCCGGTCCACTCGAGCTTCCTAGCCTTTGCTTGCCATTAGTTTGTGGAAATCCGATATCCTAAAGATCATCATCGACTAACATTTATCTTATAGCACACTTGATAAACGGCTTAAGATTTTTGTGATACTTTCTTCATGCTTGAGTTCTGCATTCGACCTTTTTGAATTCTAGTATGGGGTTTTTAAGTCTTAGGCCAGGAAACATTGAGGACAATGTTTGATTTTAGTATGGGGTAGTATAACTTCGATATAATCTTGCCTATTTTTACCCGTTGTTCTCACGTACCCCGTTTTCCCACCAAATTTTCAAAAATATGAAAAAAATTGAAAATTTTCAAAAATAAAATAAGTGTTTTGCCACAATTTTGACCTTCTTGCTAGGTAGAATAAGAATAAATTTTGACCTGATCGAGCGTGTTGAGCTCTAGCTTGTTTCTTAACTTTTAGGCTAGTTCGCGAAAATTCGCGAAGAACAAAAAATGATAGAGTTAAGCATGAGTGGGATGCTAAACAAAGATTAGTTGGAAATCTTTAGAGCTCATGTATGTAACTTGTTGCTTTTTCTCCCATAAGCTCTTAACCAGATTAATATACGTGCTATTTTTTGAGATTAAACTTAAAATCAACAATTTTTATGTAAATATATAGCAAAAAATTTTAGTCTTAGTTCAAATTTATACTTGAATTTTTCAAAAAGAAGTTCTTCCTATATAAAGTTATCTAAAAGAAAAAAAGAATATTAATTTATATATATATATATTTTTTATTATTATCATTCTTTATGAATAATGAAAAAATTAAAAAATATTATAATAAAAGCTGTGGGTTGATAAAAGTTTACTGCCTCTTGCTGGCACACAACCGATGTGGTAGTCTTCTAAAGAAAGCCCATAGTTAGAATAAAAATCCGAGATTGATAAAAGTTTGCTGCATCTTGCCGGCTCACAACCGATGTTGCAGCCTTCTAAAAGGTCGAGGGTTACAATTGCATAAATGTTTAATAGTTAAGTTTAAATTAATAAATTGACTTCTTGTTAAATTCAAATATGCTTTTGCACTTTGAGTATTCTATTTTATAAGCTATGAATATTCGGGAAACCTAAGAGTTTTTGAAACCTAATGTCCGTGAGTCCCGATACTAGTCTCTGTGGGGTGTCAAAAGCCTGGTCACTTAGCCGCAAGGTTGGGATGTGCCGAGACGAAAGTCGCTACATGGGATGATCTCGCCTTAAAATTCATTATTCTTAGGTGGAACGTGAAGCATAGTATGTTGCAAAACGTTGATCCATGGTTGAAATTCATAATAGCACACTCACTTAAGATATAATAAATGTCGGGAGAGAAAAATTCACAAGTTGTCAATATGAATAGTGTTAGCATCTTTTCTGATATTTAGCAGTGATTTCGTTTTAAGCTTGGTTTGGATAAGTGAAAAGTCAGGGACGATGAATTTATCCTTTCTGAGGCATTCTTGGATCGAAATGCATCTTGTTCTATGATCCCTAACAGTTATGGAATATCGAATTGGTCGTATAATAAATCTCATTAGATTAAAAAAAAATGAAAAAGTTTTAGAAAAATAGGAAAATGGGGTGTTTTATAACTTGTGATTTCTTAATTTTTTTTCCCCACAAAAGTCTTTCCGACTTTTTAAAGGTTTAGTTGGGAAAGTTTTGAGGTATTTGGTTATAGGGCATATAACATTGCGTGAGGACACGCAATCGCTTAGTTTGGGGAATTTTGATATGTGTGAAAACAAATATCCGTTTTATATCAAAATAGGCCCTAAAAAGACAAAATTGTGCTTTAAATTGATCTGTATTTTGCTTGTTTTGTTTTGTGGATTGTGTTGGTACTGATTTGCAAAAATCTCAGATAATGGTCAAAACTAGTAAAACAAGGACACGGGAACGGTAATGGTGCTGCAAGAGCGGGAGAGGGGAGGGGAATGCTATCAAGAATCAACAAAAGTCAAACCTTGGTCAACATTAGTCAACCACAAAAAGACAAAACCTAAAAATACCAAATCAGTCCCTCAAAGTTAAACCAAATTGCAAAAATGGTCCCCTAAGCCCTAACGGTGTTATCTCTTAACGCTATAAGAGATAACACTCGTTATCTCTTATATAAACCAACACCAAGCCCGAGCCCAATCCAATACACCCTGTCCAAAATCCCTTTATAAGCCCAAGGTCAAACCGGTTATAACCTGGGTAAAAAAAAAAGTCAAACACCTCTTTTATAAGAAAATTACGCGCGGGAAATTTAGTTACTACTGTTCACCCGTCTTCTTCCTTTACCACCAGGTCAAAATCAAGGGGCAAGTGCAAATTAAGGGCATGGAAGGGTAATTCAAGTGGCTAAGTACACCTTGGCAGAGTTATACATCACCAAACGCTCCCATTGGTGGAAACCTAAAAGGGAATGACACGCGGGCAATGAAGGAAACACACCAAGATCTAGTATTTTGTACTAAATCATGCCTAAAAGAAGCACAAAGGCCTCTGACACACGGATTGCCACGTTGGCAATCCGTGTGATAAAAATCTAATACAACGATGGAGAGAGAGCTTCCAATGATTGAAGGAATGAAAGGACAGGATTTATAGGAGCATCTACCAACCTCCAAGGCCTAGAAGCATCTCCTGGTGGCTATAAATGGCCCCTCACATTCACACATACAATATCGAGTTTTTTTAGCTTTTGAACTTTAGCTTATGCAATTTTCATAAATTAGCTTATGTAGTTTTAATTCAATTTTTAAAAGTTTATTGTAATCTCAGTTTCAACATATTGTAATCAGTTTTCTAGTTAATGAAATCATAAGTTTTATTTTAATAATCTATCATAAGTTTTTTACTCTCAAATGTTGTTGCTACTGTTACATAAGCTCCTAATAAGCTCATACAAGCTCTCTAAGTCTATAAGCTCAGATTGAGCTCATATAAGTCATCTAATCTACTTAAACTCCTAAAATTAGTTTAAAACCTTTGCTAAATGGGATTAAGCTTCTTGGATGATGAGCTAGTAATGGAAGAGCTTATGGGACACTACCAGCTTATCCTTGGATAAGCTGGAGCTTGTAGACATCTCGATTGAGCCCTTATTGCCTTTGTTTAGCTAAGGTTCCTTGTAAGTTCATTAACTCTTTCTGTCCTAATTTTCCTAGCTTAATTTTGCTTAAACTGCTTATAGTCTAGCTTATTTGTGCTTAATTCTGTCTATTTGTACTTATTGAATATGTTTCAATATCTGTTTTTAAGTTTTATAGCTTAGATCTTAGATTTCTTAGGTTTGATACATAAAACTGTCAAAAACTAAAAATATTAGCTTAACTTGTAGCTTATTGTTTCTAGCTTATTTGCTTATAGATTTATGCCTATTAAGGTTGTTATAATCTATTTGTTATCTGGTATTTAGGATTTAAGTTCTTAATTTCTTTTTCATAAGCTAATATGGATTCTAGTCTAGTTAAAGGGGTGTTTGGCACAGTAGTACTAACTACAAGTTAGTACTGCTTATGGCCTTTTGGTGTTTAAAATTTGTTTCTAATCTCATATAAGTCTGGTTTAGGTAGTTTTATAAGTTAGGTTAGAAGTTATTTAGGTTTTAAAAGGTTAATCTAGTAAATGTTTAAGTCTGATTAGGTTTAGTTAGCATTATAAGCTCAAATCAGTTCTAGCTTTTGTAATTGCTTAATTTGTATTTAGATAAGTGTTAAAATAGAGTAGAAAGAAGGATAATAGGTCTTCATGTGAAGGTTTTTAAATTTAGTTCATTAGTATGTCAACTGCATCAGTAGCTTAAAAAAGACAATAGGTCATTTTCTAGTTCAATTTTTAGTAGGTTAAATTAGCATTTAGCTTTTGATTTTTAGATTATAAGTAGCTTTTAGGTCATATTTCACAAGTTTACAATTAGTTTTAGAATTCTAGTTTATTTTGTCATCTAAACTTAAGCTGCAACATTGCTTTTTGTCTTTTCAATTTTCAAAGTAAAACTCAACATAATTTGAGCCTTAGGACTGTTTTTAAGTGCTTTTGTAATAAGCAGTTGGATTTCAAACCCTGTTCCAAAAGTTGTTTTTGGAAGCTTATTAGTTATTCTCTAGTAGCTTATTAGGTTAACTTTAGTCTTAGAAGTACTTTTTGTTCTTAGGGTTTAGCTTATTTTAGCTTGTGAAGTTCTAAAAATCCTTTAAAAAGCCAAAAAAGTAGCTAGGTACTTTCTGACATATTATAAGCTGTTTAATAGCTTATTTAGGGCTTCTCACAAAAAGTTTCTTTTATAAAAAATGCTTATTTTCAGTTGTTCTAAAACTTTGTTTTTTTAAGTTTTTATAAAAAAAAGGGGAATGTGGAAATCGTGGGTGAGCAAGACTCGAACCCCCGACCTCAACACCCTCTACCCTTTTATAAACACCACAACACACACTCACTACCACTGCGCCCTGTGGTCTTTTTCGTTATACTCTTACAACATTTAACTTTTATACACGTTTTTCACTTTTAAGCCCAATCACCTGTTTTAGCTTATTTCGTGGATTATTCATTAAGCTGTGACCTTGAGTTTATTTTTCCTAGGTTCTAATTAGTATAAGCTATTTTCTGTATTTTTTCTAGAATTTTTATAGATAGTTTAGTATTTTTAAACATTTATTTTCATTAAAAACTTTAAAAAATCATAAAAAATAGAAAAATAATCAAAAAAATATAAATCTTTTTTAGAAAATTTTCTTTTATCATAAAGTTTCTAGGAAAATTAGTTTTGCCTTCGTAGGGTTTAATTTGCAAAATTTTGATTTTTAAAGAACGGGATTCGTTCCCGTTCTTATTTTTCGTGTTTTAAAGCTCATTTCAACTCCGTTTTTGTTCTAGTTTTCTTTAAACTTACTTTTTAGTCAATTAGAGTCCATTTAAAAAGGAAAATTCAATTTAGGTTTAATTTTAGAAATTTAGGGTTTTTAACCAACGTTTAGGGTTCCCGTTTTGCCTTTTTTTTAGTTAAATTTTGATTTCCCGTTATTTGTTTTCGTGCTTAATTGTTATAATTTGCTTATTTTAATTAGTAGAAGTAGATAATCAAATCAATCTTTGTTTCCAATTCAAATCATTGTCCGAACATCAAACGTGGTTTCAATTTCACAAATCGTTGGGGGATAACGACCCGGGAATCATACTTCCCGGTTAATATACGTATTATATTATATATATTTTGAAGAATTTCCTTATTACCTTTGTCCTCAAGGGTAATTTGGTAATTTTCTATCATATATTATATATTTTATTATTACGTATATAAGATTCTACGAATCATTAATCTTGTTTAAAAGTGATCAAATCTTCTATCATTTCCTCCTTTCCTCAAGTGCAATAGAAGAGCTTTGGTTATCTTCAAGATCCGAAGTTATGTAGTCTAGTTAGTCCATTTGTAATATTTGTTACATATAGATCGAGTCCATGTCTTCCAATCTTTAGTAGTGTGTAGATCCAAATGATGTATATATTTGGATTGGTTGATTGTGGGTCGGTTAGTATTTTAGGCCACAAAATACATTTGTGAAGTGGTAGATTGGTTCTAGCTAAGATTAGAACTCGACATCTAGCTTAGTGTCGGAAAATAATGTAAGCGGCGCGGTTTATGTGTTTAGGCCATAAAACACAAGGTTTGTTATGTTGGGCTATAAAACATAACGGGTTTGGTTGTACCCGAAGAAGGACTCGACATCTAGCTTAGTGTCGGAAAATAATGTAAGCATTATGTTAGCCTTAATTATTTTAAGTCAAACAAGAATGTTATCGGTTTTATAAAGTCAAATTGGGTCTTGTAAAGTAATATGCTAGTTGGGTTCAACGGGCTTGGATTGTAATCTAATATTGTCCGTATTTCGGGCTCAAAGCCCAAGATATGCCAAGCCCGGCCCAAGTAGAAAAGCCCGTACGCCTACATGTTGGCTAGGGGTATAAAAGAAACCCTCTCTACACATGGAGAGGGTGTTGGTTGCATTTGTCTCACTTGTAACTCACCACTTTCTCTCTTTAATCTAACATTCCAAGTTCATCTCATCTCTCTTTTCTCTTTTCTTATTTCTAGCTTATCAAAGGGCTTATTTGGGTTTGCTTATTGTTGTGTAAGGATTATATTGTGGGATAACATTTGGTATCAAGAGCCTAGGGTGGATAAGTGTTTGTATTGTGGTTCAATAAGCCAAATTTGTGGCATATTTTGATTCAAAAACCCATGATAAAAAGGGTTTTTGGCTTTTGGTTTATTGATCTTACTCTTTCCTTGATAAAGCTTATAAGTTTCGGCTTATTTTCTTGTTTATTATGCTCAAAAGAAATTTTTCGTGGCTTATTTTGGATAATAAGCTCACGAGTCAAAAATTTTTGGGGGCTTATTGGTTTCTTTTGTTTAATCCTTGCAACACTTGGTCTAAATCATCTAGTGGTACTAATCTTGTTGCTTCATTTTTCCATTTGCTAAATTTCAAGCTTATTTTGAGCTTATTTCGAGCTTAATCTCAAGCTTATTTGCTTGCTTAATTTTGAAGCTTATTTGGTTTTTTTTTTCTTATCCATTTGTAGTCCCAACCGGTTCTAAACAAGAAACATAGATCCACATTTTTAGCTTCATAAGATAGGGACTTCTTGTTTGGTAGTAAAAGTGGTCCACACTCGAAAGTGACTTCAAGCGGAATATGTCACTGGGTAAGTGAAACAAGCAGGTTTGAGTGTCAAGCGAAATATGCAGGTTTAAAGTCAAAGCGAAATATTACAGTTTACTAAGAAAGACACTCTGCTAAATTTTTGACAACTCAAGCGAAATATGTTTAAGTCGAAGCCAAACATGTTAAACTGTCAAGCGAAATATGTTAATTGACAAGCGAAATATGACAGTTAATTGCCAAGCGAAATATGACAGTTAATTGCCAAGCTAAATATGTTATGGACAAGCGAAATATGCAGGATTTCTTTCAAGCGAAATATTTATAGAAGTTGAAGCGAAATATGTTTTGATTATTTAAGCGAAACATGTAATTTTTATCCAAGCGAATTATGCAAACCTTCAAGCGAAACATGTCAATTTTAGGTTAACCAAATTTTTCTTCAAAGCAATTATACTTTCACGGCTTTTCTATTGATTTTGTAAAATCCCGACAAGTAATCTTTTTCCTTCTCGGTTTTAATCATAGAGTTGTAAAATCCCGTGGAAGTTAATTGCATTCTCTCACACCATAATACAATCAACATTTCATAACACTTAAGATCCGATATCCATTCACAACAACATCATTCATAATGTCAAATTCAAATACCAATTTGCCAACTCAAACATCAAGTGTTCTTCAGAATGACACAGTTTCTTCTTGTTCAATTTCTAAAGTTCAAGAGAAGACACAACTTTTAAGAATTAAATGCATGAACAGTCTTCGAGCAATTCAGTCACAACTCAAGTTTCTCATAGAAACTTTACAAGATTTTGGTAACATGCCTATCTTCAAGAGAACATTCTCTCAAGACTTGGATTTACTAGAAAATCATCTTACCCAAGAAATAATTTCTCAGATTGATTGCAAGACTACTTTGATAAAACTCATAACAACGTTTGAAAATGCTTTGAGTTCAAAAATCAAAGCGTGTATGCATAATTATACAAGATATGATGCTTAATCATTTTACGATGCAATGATCTTTAACATGGATTCCCTCGGGAAATACATGCTTGAGTTAATTCTTCATCAACAACGAACTCAATAATTGTTGAAACAAAAGAAGTTGATGCAAACACAAGAAGATCATTCAAATCCAATTCCAACATTGAATGTTGGTTCATTGAAAGTCGATTTAGTTGTCATACATAACACTTGTTCTGAGAAAGAAGAAAGTAATTCAGAGACTGCATCTAGCAAATCAATAAAGGAATGCAGCTTGAATTCTGAAACAAAAGATGTGCATGCAATCAAATATAAGATGTCAAAAGCAAAAGAAAGATGCATGGCATATTTTTGATCTCTTCATTCACACCTTTAATTTCTTTCAAAAGATGGCTTAAAAGGCACTTGCATCGAACATGGATTACGGGAATTCATGTTACTCTTTGGTCAAGATGTTGATACTTTCACAAGTATAATGCTCCTCAACATAGATCAACTACAAAAACAACTTGACAAAGAGTAATTTCAAGAAGTTGGATTCATGACAGCCTTTTGGGTGGTAAACAACCAGTTCTAGAAGTTCATCGATTCAAAGTTTACATTAGATTATGACAGTCAAATGACAGACACGTACTTTGTTGAATACACTGGAATCGAGGTTAAACACTTCAGAGATTATAACACCTCGTGTTTTAGGTCATTGTACGACATTATGTAATGCACAATTTATTTTTAGGGTTTTACGCGTTTTCTCTTAAACCGTAAACGTTAAGTTAAATCGCGTAAACTAAAAATGATCATTCAATGTAAACGGGCATTAAACAATTAAATGTTTACATCAAGCAAGTGTTATATGATTATTTAGAGGATAATTATTAACATTGCACATTTTATTTTTATTGGTTACGTTAAGTGTTTACGTTTCGCGATAAAGTACGTTTAAGCCTTCCCGGAAGCACGTTAACTTATCTACGCTTCATCAAATACCAAAAATTTGTACTCAATACTTAAAGTTTATTTAAAACTTCAAGTATTTATCACTTTATACATATTCATTATGAAGGAATTCAAATCATAACTTACAATGTACAAGTTATACATTTTTCTAAGTCTATACTACATTATACTTTATATAATACAAGTATACATTATATAAATGATCAAATACATATCTAACTTATACATATACATATATTTCGTGTAATATGACTAGGATAAGCCAAGATGAGACCAAGAACTTCACAAATATCTTTATACATG
Organism: Tanacetum coccineum; assembly: GCA_026074375.1. Classification (NCBI taxonomy): domain Eukaryota; kingdom Viridiplantae; phylum Streptophyta; class Magnoliopsida; order Asterales; family Asteraceae; genus Tanacetum; species Tanacetum coccineum. Next base: position 9,738 of record BQNB010005989.1, read on the forward strand.
CATCTTGTATCAACTTGTATCATGACTAGACAAAGATAAGCCCTAAATAAGCCTATCTTTTTCTTAGTCATCTTTATCAAGCTTGCCACCTTGCAAGAACCAACTAGGCACACAAATATCTTCCTAGTAGTATATATATGCATGCATGGTGAGCTAAGAAGGCCATTCTCTTTATTTCCTTTGCTAGAAAATCACAAAATCCTTCCTTTGCTCTCATATCAACCCACGGCTCAAAAACCTTACAAAATCAAATCCATAGCTTGATTTTCTATCATTATACAAGCATACACACATCATTCCTAAGACCTTATAAGGTGTTTTCAAGAGTTGGTTCACCATTTGCAAGCAAGGAAGCAAGAAAGGAAAAAAAAGGGTTACTTGGGAAAAATTAGGGTTTCATCCTAATTTTTCAAGCCAAGAGGTTTAATCACAAGGGTGTGATTGTTATTCTTATCTCTACTCATCCACACAAGGTTATATCAAAAGCTTAATCTATTCATATTTAAGATTTTATGTGTTCATATGCTTTACTTAGTTAAATCACCATTTAGGGTACTCTTGAATATGTAAAATGAATTTTTACAACATGCCAAGATTTAGTTCAAATGACATGGTTCATAATCACTATCTAGATGTAGCTAAGAAAAAAGATACACGAAAGAGATCAGAACTCAACAACTAGTGTGACTACTTCTACTAGAATTCAAACCACTGTGAGATCAGCCAAACCAAATCCTAGGTGCTATCAATCAAACATCTAAGAGTTTGCCTGTATCTAAGAGTAGTCGCGTAACGATAACGGCTGTGCCCAAAGCAGATCACTCTAAGAGTTCTAGTTCTTTCTCAGATTCTAAACAATTTGTTTGTTCTATATGTCATAAGTGTGTCTTTAATGCAAATCATAATGCTTGTATAACAAAGCTCCTAAAGGAAGCAAATTCACGTGCTAAGATTCAATCCCGTAAGACTAGAAATAGTAACAAACCCGTAGATCAAAAGAGTCATACTCAGAAACCTGGTAGGCAGATCTTTACAGGACATAGGTTTTTTCCTAATAAGACTTCCGCTGTGTGTGAGAAAACATATCCTAGATCTGATCTTAGATGGAAAACAATGGGTAGAATCTTTAAGTCTGTTAGTCTTAGGTGGATTCCTACAGGAAAGTTATTCGACTCTTGCACAAGCAAGGTTGACAGTGAACCCCCACATGGTTCAAATGTAGATATCCTTAATATTTATGAATGTAAACAAACTCTGGATGTAAGTGCAGGTATATCAATCAATGTTCAGAAGGAACAAAGTCTTGATTTAAGTGCAGGTACCTTATGTAATGTCAACAAGGAAAATCTCAGAGTATGGTTGCTATGCAAAAATGCTGAATATCTCAGACAACCTATTTGTCAACGTGGATTCAGATGATGATAATTAATAACGAAGTCCTTGAACAAAACGGTTCAAGCCTCGCACCACAATGTCACAGAAAGTTATCAAGCAGCTGAGACAAGTAAACAACGTCAAATGTGCTGGATTTGCTATTCGGTCCTTTGTTCGACGAATATTTCAATGGAGAAAATCAAGTTGTTTTAAAGTCTTCCGCTGTCACTACTACTGATGGCATCAATATAAACGTCAACAACAACCTGTATTCAATTCACCCACTTTCACATCTAACTACAACTGTTCATTGCTAATGGGAAACTTCGAGTTGAATATTTTTTATTCCTAGTTTTTTTGATTTATAAAAATTTTTGAAAAAGAAAAATACATAAAATATAAAACACCAAAATGAAAAGATAGAAGAATTATAAAAACCTATAAAAACAAAAATATAAAAAATCAGAGATATTTTCAAAAATACCAAAAAGAATCTTCTCGACATGTTCTGGAATCATAACATTTACGTACTAGAAATGTTGTTAACATTGACACGGGCGTTATAATTGAAGTTCGAAAGGCAAGTGTTCCAATTGCTTTCAAAAACATGTTCATTTCTAAATTTTTTCTTTATGACTTATGTAGATTTTAGGGCATAACTCGGACCCGAATGATATAGGGAAGTGTACGCTTCAGTGCGCTTACTCTAAAAATAGAAGAGAGTCTTTTTTCATGTTGTTTTTAAATCGTTTGAACATCAATTTTTCAAAATGAACTTTCAATGTCCAAAATTGCTCTACATTTAATTTTTGGTATTTTCCATAAAAAGTGGGTCATTTGTTAAATTGTGTGTTCAACATTCCCTTCCTCGAGAATATTTTTCAAAGAATTATAGTACGTTAGAATGCCATTTTACGTGAAATCATGAATACAATTTCTAGAGGGGGAAGTTTTTTTAAAACAAAAGCCTGTGTTAAATGTGTTGGATACATCTCAATTAAAATGTCATTTTTATGTAACCAAAACACATTTTGTGAAATTAAAATGTGGATACTTATAATCGTCAATTTATTAATATTTCATTGTTCACTAAGGGCATAAATCACTTCCGTTTCTTTATACATTTTGTGGTGTATATCAACTTTTTATTCCAATGTCAAGTTTTAATAAATATTGGCTTATCCTCATATACTGTTGAAGGGGAGCTATCAAAAAACTGGAATTATGCAATATCGTGGTGGTTTAATTTTTCTCACTATGGAATTTTTCCATGTCAAAATTTTAATCAATTGGTATTTCAAGTACTATGTGTTTTATCTATTTGTAAAATAAGGGGAGGAAGAAAATTGTAATTAAAATCATGCTATAGAAGAATGTGATCTTTAAAGACTCTAAAGTGCACTCTTTCCTTCATTGTGCTAAAAACAATTTCGAATCTCTGAGACATGTGTAGGGGGGAAATATTTGGAAATAACAAATGTTCAGAAAAATGGTTTTATGGTTCGATCTCTTACACCCAACAACCTATTAATGTCACGACGATGAAGTCATAGGTGGTAGGTTAGGGAATATGTCCTACGATTCCAACTAGAACCGGATGGGATCTATCCAAAGGACAATCCATAGTAGAAATAGCTGTCCTATAGGTTGAATGGAAGAAGAATGTGTATAAGGGAAAAAAAAATGACAACTAAGATTGAGCTAACACTGGAACATTCCAACAAGGTGTTAGTAATGACGTCTTGGTAAGAATTGAAGGGGTTGAAGATGAAAAAAGAAATGTTCGATAAAAGGGTGAAAAGAAAACAAAGCCTCTATACACCTTTGGGAAACCGGGGGTCATTACATAATCTATCAAAATCCACAATGCATGATTGTTGTATTGATAGAAAGGAGTCATGAACCCATTTAGAGTGTTGCAATGCACAACCCTTCCCAGCCATTCAGTTTTCTCTCTAAAAGAAACTTGTCCTCATTTGTAATGGTAGATTTACAAGTTATTCTATTAACATCTCCTCTCTGAGGATTGTTAAGATTGAATAGGTGGACATAGTCTGCTCCAGCCTCCGATTACTAAAACCAAAAGTGCACAAATCGAGTCTAGAGCCAGAAGAGATCAAATTATAAATCTCATTAGGACACAATGTCAAAATACTCTTGCTGAGCACCATAAAGTTCACAAGTTGTAACAAAGAGTCCTACGCATTATCCTTGAGATCTTGCCAGAACATCCGAGTGATACTTAAGTATTCACAGTGAAGATGGAAATCCTGCTTGAGCCAACATCAAACAAGATCTTGGTAGGTGACTTGCAAGATTCTATATGAATCAAGCTTGTGATAACTGGATATCAATTTTGGTCCAGTAAATGAATTGATGACTAAATCATAAATATAGTCACTATCTGATTCACTCTTACCGTGTTGTCTGCTTTGAGACGTTCCAGTAATAAGAACTAGCAAGCATGGTGAATCTAATACATCTGTGTTAGAAGATCCTATGCTTTGAGCTGGAAACCATGTCAAGGAGATTCTTTGAATCTACTTGATCACATGTATAGTATTTATACTATAAAACTAGAAATTGGAGGTTAATGCAGCCGAAGTCAGGATGAATAACAAAGCCATATTCATCTTTTATTGCTAACTGTCTTTATAGGTTTTTAGACGACGGTTTGTTGTTTGCAGCCTCTTTCCAGTTTTATAAAGTCAGATTATAAACCCTCATGCTCATACTCATGCTTTAAAAGTCAAATCGATCAACATCAAGATCGTTGATTCTAAAACTTTCCTCCCCATCAAGAGCCTCAAAGTTAAATAAAGAATTGTCTATTTGGGGAAGATTGTTAGACTAATAAACCATATATTCAAACTAAGAATGTAACAATATGAGCATGTTGGTTTCAAGATAACAAGATGATCAAGGAAGTCAAATCAAGTATGATTAAGTCAAAGAGATGATGCAATATAACTGAATCTCAGAACTCAAAGTAAAAAAGATTAATGGCTCAAGATCAATGATCACAAAGCATGAATGAACTAGCCACTTACAAACAAGACAACGGACCGTAACAAGGCAATGCATAAATGTCAAATGTCATATCTTCAACGTCAAGGGAGACAATGTTCATTAAAGACAAAAATAAACTCTTATAAGAAAGTAATCGGTGGTACAAGGAGTTTGAGAAAGAGACCTCACATTGGGGGAGATTGTTAACCTTTATTTTATTAGTCAAACAAGTATGTTATTGGTCTTTATAAAGTCAATACTAGGTCTTCGTATTGTCAATTGCTAGTCGGGTTAAACGGGCTTGGATTGTAATCTATAATATTGTCACGTGTTCGGGATTAAAGCCAAAGTTTCAATGGCCCGGACCCTATAGTAGAAAAGCTCCACACGACAAGTAAATGGAATAAGGGTTATTAAAGAAACCCTCTCCACACATGGCGTGGTGTGGTGTTACATTTATCACACTTGTAATCCCCACTATTCTTCTATCTTAATCTAATTTCAAGTTCCTTTTCCTCCTTCTCTTTTCTTTCTTAGTTTTGGCTTATCTATATACTTTTTTGGGTTTGATTATTGTTGTGAAAGGGTTATTTGTAAGACTAACAAAGACCTTAAAAACATTGAAGATGAGAGGCGGAAACTTAAAAGGAGAAAGCTGTCTCGCTTTGCCTAGTAAACCCTAAGTTGGAACTATCTTAGACTTTATCTCTTTAGGAGTTCTCATTGTATTTCTCTTAAATTTTCTTTGTACTAAACGATTCGAAATTATCTATCAAATTATCGTATTTTGAAAATTTTGTCAATATTAACTTAAATTCCTTATTTACTCTTGCAAACTACTCTCTCAAATATCATGAAATCATAACGCTATTTTAACAAAAATGAGCAATGTGAGTCCCTTACTGAATAGATCTCTGCAGCCTATTAAGGATGATAGCCAAAGTTGTATAATTACAATTGACCCTATACAGAACAAACTGATTATGAATACTATTGTTAATGCTGAATATTAAACATAACAGTACTAAAGAAAAAACAATGTAGAACTAAATAACAACGTCTATTAAATATGCTTTGTGAACGATTATAGATTACTAACTTTTTAGATTTGATTTTTCTAATGTAGATTCTTGAGGAGGGTATGATACTCAACTATTTGCTAGGAGGGATCCTTTTTATGACTAGGATATACCCAAACAGATTACATATCGCATTACATATCTTTCCTAAGATATCTCATACAAATCCTCTTATATACGGTACTAATATTTTCTTCTATCAATTACTAACTTTTGACCAGTACTTACATTTTGTACTGTTGGTCCTAACTATAACTATCAGTTACTATACTATTTGTACTGTCGGTACTAAGTTAGGAAAACATAAATACTAACAATCCTCCCTTAAACTCTTGAATGTTGATAAACTCATTTTAACTTAGTTTTCCTCAACTTCTTTTCGTCTTAGAGGATGTATACCAAAAACTCTTATCATTTCTTGATCTGTTAAACTCTTTCCTTCTTCAGCTAAACAACTTTTCTTCTCAGCAACACAACAAATCTTCTTCAAGCAATAATAAAAACTAAGTTGGTTTTGTAGTTTATGGGGCATAATACTACCGGCCATTAACGGTTTTGATGTTCACTTTACCAGTATCAATTTGCTATGGGATGGTTAACTCTTATTTTAAAAACTGGGAGTCTAATTACCATACAGTTTTTGTGTAAACTGTCAACCATCAAAGGAATTGATTTGTCTTTACCAATTACCGTTTTGCTTTTGGACAAGCAATGCTTCATGACATTACTGTGTGCATTGAATAAACCATTAGTTTTTAGCAAATATTAGCTATCAACACGATTTGATTACGTCTGTTCCATGAAAACTGTTTGATCCATGGACTAGCCAACTCTTAAACCTTGATAAGAAGGTGAGTTGAGAACCTTACAATTTTTGATACAATTGTCAACCATAAACGGATATATTTGAGAAGTCTTTACCACAGGAAGGTTTGACTTATGGACTAGCCAGTTCTTATGCCTATTACGCTTGGTGAACTGAGTGACATTTGTTGTGTGATGGTTAGGCCAACACTCAAACCCTTCTTAATCCCGATCAATTTTTATTTTTTTTTTTTCCTTATCTTCTTCAAGGTTCTAACTCTGCAAGCATCTTCTTGATAAACCTGATCAACTCTAATGCCATTGTACTATCTTCTTCAGACTCTAACTTCAATTTCAGCATTTGCATCAGTACTTCCTTTCTCAAAGGATACTTCTTTTCTACCAGCATATGTATGACTAATCCTGTTTCAGTCACTAAGGTATGTACTTTTGAAGAACTATGCAACTTCCAACTCACTATAATCCAATCTAGCTGTGAATTCCAAAACTCATTTTCATCATCTGGGTTGAACATAACCATCAAATCTCCCCAAAGTACTATGTCAAACCCTTCAGGTATCTCATCTTGAAATCTGTCCATTACTAGTTGATACACAACATTCAAATCTTCTCTATCAAATATGGACAATACTCTCATCAAAGTACTAAAGTATCTCTTTTGTCCATTACTTCTTATCACCACATTTTGATTAATCTCTTCAACTTGTTCAGCTTGATCAGTCTGTGGTTTAGTTCCATAGAATCTTTAGCTTCCAATCCTTTGATTGGATATTTTCGTCAAGTATTTCATAATTACTTCTTTTTCTTCATCTGGAGGCTATAGTTAAGATGTAATCTCAGGCTCATCATTTCTTTGTCACTATCATTCTTAAGATGTGTTTTTGTCTATATCCTTCTTTTCCTTGGACTTTATCTTTATTCTCTCGCTTGCTACCAAGTCTTCCTCTTTACTGGTACTCTTTGTCTTTACTCTCCTTCGAACCTCTTCTTTACTTTCCTCTTGAGTACTTCAATTTTAGAGGATAATCAACTCCGCTTCTTCATTATTCTTTGATCATCTTCTCATCTTTCAGCAGACCCAATAAATGATATATATCTTCATCTGACTCTTATTTCTCATACAAGTTTGTACTTGCTAAAACTTCTTGATTTTCAATCGATGCTTGGAGTTTCATACATGCTTCAAGTAGGTCATCATTTGATTCTTAATTGATGCTTTATAGGTGGTCTGTTCCTGATAGTTTTCTGATCTTTGTAGCCAAGAAATCTTCTTTGGGCATCATTGTGTCTTGAAGAACTTTGCTCTGTCTTCTATTGTAATTGCTCTATTTCTTGTTCTTGATGTCTCGCAAGAAGTCTATCTGCCTCAAAGCCTCTTGCCTTTATCATCATCAAAGATTCTTATAAGAGCTTCTCTTGGCATAGACTTTTTTCTTCAGTGATTCTGTTTCTTTCTCTTACCTTCCCACTCTTCTTGCTACTTTTTTCCTAGCCAGCTCTTCATCACTTTCAAGCTGTTTAAATGTTTTCTCTGCTTTAGGTATACCAATCAGATTCTCTTTTAGATTCATTCTTTCCTCTTCAATCTTCTTCTTTCCTTTGTATTTTGGATCAAGTTTTGGAAGAGGCTTTAATGGAGAAGTGACTTTTAGAGGTAGGTCTAGGTCTGTTCTATTCTTCAATATCTTCAACTACTACACCTCTTTCTTTTCTCTAGACAACTGCCTTGGCTTGACTCATGTGAGAGGAACCCTTAGCTATTGTTTCATTCATCTCCAAAGATTGTAGAAGTAGGTGTTTGCAGTGGCATGGAGTAGCACTTCCTTTCTTTTCAAACTGATTTCAGTACCTTTTCTTTGCCCTCAGTACTTTTAGTTTGCTCTTTAGTACCTTCATTGTGCTCTTCAGTACCTTCAACTTTTTCATCAGTACCTTCAATATGCCTGTCAGTACTAACTTTGGATGCGTCGGTACTAACTATTGGTTTGTCAGTACTAACTTTCTCCTTGTTAGTACTAAGTACATCTTTAGTACTAAGTACATTCTCCTCAATCTCCTTATCTTCATCCACTACCTCCCTTGTCCTCCCTTCATCCTGAGCATTCTCTGTTTCCATATGATCATCTGTATCTTCAGGAAGCTCATCAAAGAGAGGATCTCTTTGAACTGAAGGTTTACCTTTAGCAAACTTCCTCCCTTGTTTGGATACAGACTCTTTGTGCACCCTGTGTTTCTAGGGAGATTTTCTTGTCAATCTTTGGCTTTAATGAGGCATTTTCCAGCCTATGCTTCTATGGTGGTGGATTACAAGTTTAGAGCTGTTCTTGAGCTTCTTGATACTAAGCTTCAAAGTTTTGTATTTATACTTGGCTTGATCTGTAACCTGTGCACATAAAGTGAAGACAAAGATATAGGACACTTTGGTGTGTCATGTCACCCTCATTCCCCTGAAAAGGGATCTTATCATAGATGAATGACCTCCACTGATCTCACAGTAGTTTCTGGATAGAATCGGAATAGTAGTAGTGGGTGAAGGTCTTAGGGATGGTTAGGCTGGTGCTCAATATGTAACCTTATAGTTTGAGCAAGGGATGGTCTGTCTGTGGCTCAGAAGGTACTTCACTGAGGGGAGCAGGAGAGGGTTTATAGGTTGTGCTTAGATGGTCTTTCTGAAGGAGCACCGAGCACCCTCATCCTTAGTTTGTTGTACCAACATAGAAGCAAATAAAGGGGTGACTTTCCCTGAGAAATGTTTACCCTTTTTAACCATGAAAGAAAAGACTTTACTAGTTAAAGTATTTACAGGAAAATGATCTAAAGGTACAGACACATTAGCTAGTTGTTTATCTAAAAAGATAGAAATAAAACGTGGGTACATTACAAACTTCTTCTTAGCATCTAAATGTCTAAGCATACCATCAAAAATTAATTTAGAAAAATTATACTTCTGATTAGATGTTAAACAAATGACAGCAGTGGCAATATTAGTAGGAATTTGATCCCAAGAGGTGCTTTTTGAACTAAGACAATGATTTATTGTATGAAATAAAAACCTCCATTGGGGTGAAAACAAAGCCTTATTAAATGTTAACACTGTTAAATCCCCCTCATACCCCATAAGCTGTATAGCATCAAATATAGCCTGATTAGGTAATGAGTCTATCCCATCAGCATCATCAAAAAGAAGATCACTTCTTATTGATGCCTCAGAGATAGACACAGACTTGCCAGCTACTTTGGCAGTAATGTGCCTAACATTGTTGATTATTTTAGACTTAGCAGACGTCCAAAACTGTTCAACAAATGTAGTAGAAACAACAGGACTTATAGTGAGAGCATGATGAATGGAACTGCGCTTAAGAAAATCAATGATCTCGTGAAACTCTGCATTCCCTTCAGACTTCTCCAGATATGCGACCATGTTGTGCTTAGGACATGAATCAAGAACAGCCATTGTGGTCGAAAGAGTGATCGTCGTTAAGAGAGATATTAGGGCTTGTAGATACGAATGTATTTGAGAGAGATTGCGTAAGGAACTGTGCAATTGAGATGGGTTTATATAGGTTTAGGAGACCTAATTTCAAGGAAACCGTTTCAATTTACACTTTGTACCCTTGGCGGTATTTTTCTTCAACGTCTCTATAGCGGTACAAACTTTGCCCAGCGGTACTAACTTTGCACTGTCGGTACTAACTTTATCCAATCAAAGAATGAACAATGTAGGTATCAGGAGTGCTTCAGTACCATCAGTAACTCTTCTCAATGACTCTCTAAATTCTATCAAACCTCTGGAAATGCATCACCTATGGTTAACATGTTTCTTCATACAAACTATACAACACATTAGATTACCTCCCTTTAACCAATGTGGCTTATGGATTTATCATCCCAATAGTAACAACCAAGAACTGAAACCTGCAAACACCAAATGCCTTGGTTAGTAGATTAGCTTCATTATCATCATTGTGGATTTTAAGCACCTGAATTAGTTTCTTTTCATAAGCATCTCTTATGAAGTGGTGCCTAATAGCAATGTGCTTTGTTTTGGAATGATATACTAGATTCTTTACAATGCAAATGGTGCTTTCATTATCAATGTAGATCTTTGTGTTCATGAAGTTGAACCCATAGTCTAACATTTGATTTTGAATCCACAAAACTTGCCCACAGCAGCTTGCAGCAGCAACATATTCTGCTTCTGTAGTAGAAGTAGCCACAATGGTCTGCTTTTTGCATTGCCAAGAAATGAGTCTCCTGCCAAGAAATTGACAACCTCCTGTTGTGGATTTCCTGTCAAGATTTGCTCCAGCATAGTCACTATCTGAGTAGGATTCCAGGTCAAATGAAGACACTCTAGGATACCAAAGACCCAGTTTGGGTTTGCCCTTTAGGTACCTAAAAATTCTCTTGACAGCACTTAGATGGGAAGACTTTGGAGTGACCTGAAACCTAGAACAAGCACAAACTGCAAACATAATGTCAGGTCTAGAAGCAGTCAAGTACATTAAAGAGCCAATCATGGACCTATAGAGATGGACATCCACATCACTGGCTTCCTCATCCTTGACTAAAGGCTTCTGAGTCTCAATTGGTGTACTAGCAGTCTTAACATTTGCAAAGTCAAACTTCTTCAGGATTTCTGCAACATACTTATCCTGACTAATAAAGATACCATCTTCCTTCTGTTTGACTTGTAATCCAAGAAAGAAAGTGAGCTCTCCCATTGAACTCATCTGAAATTTACTCTTCATTAATGCTTCAAACTCATCACACCAAGATTTCTTTGTAGACCCAAAGATGATATCATCCACATAGACTTGAACTAGTATGATATCATGTTTGTCCTTCTTTATGAAGAGAGTTTTGTCAATAGTACCTCTTCTGTAGCCATTTTGCAACAAGAAAGTAGATAAAGGAGCATACCAAGCATTGGGAGCTTGATGTAGCCCATAGAGAGCTTTTACAACTTTGTATACTTTTTGAGGATATTTAGGATCTAGAAAACCTGGTGGTTGAGACACATATACCTCTTCATCAATTTTCCCATAAAGGAAGGCACTTTTCACATCTATTTGATAGACTATAAAACCCATGTATGAGGCAAAGGCCAAAAAGATCCTTATGGCTTCAATCCTGGCCACAGGAGCAAAAACCTCATCATAGTCTATCCCTTCCTCTTGCCTATGTCCCTGAGCAACTAACCTTGCTTTATTTCTGACAACAACTCCTCTTTCATCCTTCTTATTTTGATAAACCCACTTTGTACCGATAGCCTTCTTCCCATAAGGCAAATCTACTAAAACCCAAACCTTCTGTATCTTAAACTGCAGCAATTCCTCTTGCATAGCATCAACCCAACTTTCATCTTCAAGAGCTTCTGAAATCTTCTTGGGTTCATTTTGAGATAAAAAAGCAAGCAAATAAACAATGCTAGAAGTCCTTATGATTATTTCTCTTTTGCTTTTGAACATAGCTAACAAAAGCATGAGCTACATAACTTGTATTTACTTTGCTTCTTGTTTAAACTACTAAGGTTGGATCTCCTAGAATAAGAGCTGAAGGATGAGAGGAGTGAATCCTTGATGTGGGAATAGGACTAACAATCACAATAGTTTCCAAGTTTGTAAAGTCAACCACTGCACCCTCATCATCATAAGATGAAGTAGTGAACATACCATCAGTAGAATTTTGACAAATATCCTCAAGTGGAGGTATTTCTGAATCATCTTCTTCAGGATTTGTTAGTTCAGAAAGAGATAGTCCCTCATTAGGACTGGTGGTACTAACGGGTATGCTAACAGTATTAACTAGGTTAGTACTACTAGCTTTAGCTGGTGTGCTAACAGTACTAAAAATGTTAGTACTGCTAGTCTTAGCAGCTCCTTCTTGTATAACCAAGGTCTCAAACTTCTTCCTGAGAGATTCCTCATTAGCCTCCTTTTCTTGTCTCTTAAGTCTTTCAAGTTCATCCATAAAGACTTGTTCTTCCTCTCTTGGACCATCTCTCTTCTCATCTGTCTTTAAATCAGGAGTGATTGTTGAAGAATAAGAAGGCCATATTGGCAGTACAAAGCAGTCTTGAGCAGATTCATCCTCTGTTTGAGAATCCCCTGTATCAATAATGTCTTCTGTACCTGCATTTTGGTTAGCTTCTTGTTGACCTGCAAGATGATTAGCTTGATTCTCTGAACTTATAGGATGATAATTCATAGAATCAGTTAAATAATCAAGATCAAAAAGCCAAGTTGGTCCTTTCCCTGCAACATTTGGTTTGTTCTCTAAGAAATTGATGTGCATGTT
>BQNB010005989.1:23135-37343 GCA_026074375.1 Tanacetum coccineum
TCTTGGGGCAATGTAAGACCAAACATTTTCAGCCTATACATTATGCTAGTAAGACCATGACGGATGCTCAAGCACATTACACTACGCCGGAGAAAGAATTATTAGTCGTAGTGTATGCTTTCGATAAATTTCGGCCTTATTTAGTCTTGTCGAAGACCATAGTGTATACAGACCACTTGGCTCTCAAATATCTTCTTGCCAAGCAAGATGCTAAGCCGAGATTGCTCTGGTGGATTCTCCTACTCTAAGAATTTAATGTCATTATTCGTGATAAAAAAGGATCGGAGAATCTCGCGGCCGACCACTTATCAAGACTTGAAAATCCCCACAAAGATGTTCTCTAGAACAAGGAAATTACTGAAACATTTCCTCTCGAGACTCTTGGTATGGTTACCTTTCATGGTGATTCTAGTACCTCATGGTTTGCCAACATTGCAAACTACCATGCGGGGAATTTTATTGTGAAAGGGATGCCGTCCCAACAAAATAAAAAATTCTTTAAGGACGTAAACCATTACTTTTGGGATGACCCCTACTTATTTAGAATTGGTGCGGATCAAGTGATTAGACGATGTGTTTACGGCCAACAAGCCGTTGATATCCTCACGGCTTGCCATAATGGACCCACCGGGGGACATCATGACGCCAACTACACTACTAAAAAAGTCTTTGATTCCAGATTTTATTGGCCGACTATTTACCGAGATGCCCATGAATTGGTCACACGGTGTGACGCTTGTCAACGTCAAGGCAAAATCTCACAAATAGATGAAATGCCCCAAAATGCAATTCAAGTATGTGAGATCTTTGACGCGTGGGGCATCGATTTCATGGGCCCGTTCCCTTCTTCTCGAGGGAACAAGTACATTCTCGTGGCCGTTGACTACTTGTCTAAATGGGTTGAAGCAAAATCGCTCCCCACTAATGATGCCCGAGTTGTCGTAAAATTCTTGAAATCTCTCTTCGCCTAATTTAGAACTCCTCTTGTTATTATTAGTGATCGCGGTACTCACTTTTGCAATGACCAATTTGCAAAGATCATGCTTAAGTATGGAGTTACTCACCGTCTTTCTACCGCGTATCATCCACAAACAAGTGGACAAGTAGAGGTTTCAAATTGTGGTTTGAAACGTATCTTGGAAAGGGCCGTAGGTGAAAACCATGCTTCATGGTCCGACAAGTTAGATGATGCTTTATGGGCCTTCGGTACCACTTTTAAAACACCCATCGGGTGCACTCCATATAAGCTAGTGTACAGAAAGGCTTGTCATCTTCCTATCGAACTTGAACACAAGGCTTATTGGGCCTTGAAACATTGTAATTTTAACCTTAAGACCGCGGGTGATCACTAGAAAGTTAAAATGAATGAATTAAACGAACTTCGTGATTAAGCCTACGAGAACTCTTTAATCTACAAAGAGAAAACGAAGAAGATTCATGACTCCAAGATTAAGAACCGCGTTTTCAACATTGGTGATCGAGTTCTTATCTTCAATTCTCAATTAAAGATCTTCTCGGGCAAGCTCAAAACCCGTTGGACCGAACCGTTCACCATTGCTCAAGTTTTCCCTTATGGTACAGTCGAGTTATCTCAAACCGACAGACCAAACTTCAAGGTGAACGGTCATAGACTCAAGCAATACTTTGGAGGGGACATACCACCCATGGTTGTCTCGGATCTCCAAACCTTCCCCATGGACAACTATTAATAAACAAGCGCTTTGTGGGTGGCAACCCATGCTTATCATAATATAATTATAGTAGTAGTAATGAATAAGTGTGTCATGAGGAGGTTCGCCTCTTCCTTTCTCGTATTTCGTGGTTTGTGTTGTATGTCCAGGATTGCCCTGGATTATGAAGACTCTCGTGCTCGTAGTTTTGTCCTTTGTTCACTCGAGCTTCAATCCTTAGCTTGATTATGGGAATCCAATATCCTAAATCTTATCGACTAACGTTTATCTTTGAGCATACTTAATAAACGGCTTTAGATTTACGTAGAGACCTTTCTTAAAACATTGAGGACAATGTTCAGTTCTAGTATGGGGGGATCTATCGATTTGATTGTGCCTGCAGTCGTTGTTTTCACGTAATCCCGTTTTTACCACCAAAATACCAAAAAATGAAAAAAAATTAAAAATTTTCAAAAATAAAATAAGTGTTTTGTCACAATGTTTGACTTTCCTGCTGGGTAGAATAAGAATAAATTTTGACTCGATCGAGCGTGTTGAGCTCTTAGCTTTGTCCCTTAACCGTTATAAACTTGACTAAGCTAGTTTATTTGACTAAGCATTCGCGGATCTTTTTATTAAAGATTTTAAATTTGCGAAGAACGAGAAATGATAGAGTTAATTATGAGTTAGATGCTAAACAAGGATTATTTGGAAATCTTAAGAGCTCATAAGTGTAATTTGTGGCTTTTCCTCCCCGAAGCTTCTAACCGGACTAATAATACGTGCTCTTTTCGAAAATTAGACAAGTTAGTGGTTTTATCACTTAAAAGTCCTTTTTAAATCAACATTTTTAGACTTTTTAGTCTTAGTTCAAATTTATACTTAAATTTTCTAAAAAGAAATTTTCTCTATATCGTGGTAATATAAAGTGTAAAAAAAAAATGAGGTAATAATAATAATAATAATAACTGTGGGCTGATAAAAGTTTACTGCCTCTTGCCGGCTCACAACCGATGTGGCAGTCTTCAAAAGAAGGCCCATAGTAAGAATAATAATCCGAGACTGATAAAAGTTTGCTGCATCTTGCCGGCTCACAACCGATGTTGCAGCCTTCAAAAAGGTCGAGGATTTCCTTCGTTTAAAGGATGTATAATTATATTAAGTGTAATATATGTGATTTAATAAATATAGGGAAAATCTCTTTTTCTTAAATTTAAATATGCTTTTGAACTAAGACTATTTCGTTTTAAGTTGTGGTTTTTCTAAATGAATTGTTTATTTAACGGGAAGCCTAAGAGTTTTTGAAACCGAAGGTCCGTGAGTTCCGATACTATTCTCTGTGGGGTGTCAAAAGCCTGGTCACCTAAGCCGGTCTCGGCTGGGATGTGCCGAGAAGAAAGTCGCTACATGGAATGATCTCGCCTTCAAAATCATAATTCTTGGGTGGAACGTAAAGCATAGAAATATTGCAATTTTCTTAAAAAGGTTGATCCATGGTTGAAATTCGAAATAAGCACATTCACCTAAGATATAATAATTGTTGGGAGTGAAAAGTTTCACAAGTTACAAATATGAGTAGTGTTAGCATCTTAACTTATATTTAACGGTGATTTCATTTTAAGCTTGGTTTGGGATAAGTGAAAAATCAGGGACGATGAATTTATCCTTTTGGGCATTTTAGGATTAAAGTGCTTCTTATTCTATGACCCTAAAGGTTATAAAAATAACGAAAGTCCAGACATTCTAGTTAGAAAAAGAGAAAAGGAAAAATATAAAAATATGTGTGGTAATTAGTTTAGATTTATAAAATGGTTAAAATGAGGCTTTTCAAAGCTATTGATTCTTTAATCCCCTTTGATGAACACTTGGCTACTTTTTGAGGTAATTAGTCGAGGGGAATTAAGACTCTTAGTCTTCTAAAGTGTTTATTTATAGCATTGCGTGAGGACACGACAATAGTTTAGTATGTGGGATTTTGGTATGTGCTTAATTACACATACCTTTTACCTAATAAAACGAGCCTAAAATGACCAAAATATATTAAAAATGCATTGTATTTGTGTGTTTTGTGATTTATGATGTGCAGGTAATGGATATTTACTAAAAGACAAAAAAACAAAGCCAAAACCGACAAAACCGAGCACGGGATTGGAAAGAGCGTGAAAGATCAAAGTCAAAGACGTGTTTATCTTAAATGGGCTAACCCGCACCCAAGTTAATGGGCCGGGTCAGCCCATTAATCATCAATTATAAGCCTTAAGCTTTTAAGCCTTTATAAAAAAAGCCCAAATCCAAAACCATTACAATCGGCCTAATTAATATAAGCCTATTAGCCTAACACTACCCCTTTTTTGCACCATTAGTCCCTGAGGTTTACACCGTTAGTCCTTAGGGACTAACACAGTTAGTCCTTAATGGTTTACACCATTAATCCCTACACCTAACAAACTCCCTAACCCCGTTATCCCTTTTCTCCAAATAAGCTTAAAACCCTTTACCCGCCAAATCCCACTATTCACCCATCTCTTTCATTAAACCCTGCAACCCAACAAAATCCCACCTTAACACTCCCACACCTTAACACTCTTAACACTCTCACACCTTAACACTTTTTAAAAAAAAATCTCACCTTAACACTCCCACGCCAAATCCCACTTAACCCTACTCAAACCTCACCCCAACAAGATGACAAGACATGTTGGCAATCCTATGAAGGATTATTGGACAAGAAGAATCAAGGGCTGTTATGAGATCAAAGAAACACACCAAGAAGATCAAAGGCTAAGATTCATGGCTTGGAGAACACTCTCTCATCCTCCTCACAGAAGAAGCACAAGCCTCATGACCTAGATTCTTCTCAAGTCGGCTATAAATAAAGGCCATTGTCACACATTAGAAAAAGCGAGTTTTTAATCTATCTTTTTATTGTAACTTTTAGCTTATATTAGTTTGTTTTAGCTTAATGTATTTCCTTTAAAAAGCCTTGTACTCAGTTTTAATGTTTTAATGAAATTATAAGTTTTTATGTTAAAATTATGTTTTTGTGATAATGAAATTCATGTTTTGAAAAGGTTTGATAAACTTCATTAAGCTTAGTTCTCTTATATTTTTAGCTGTTTTACTTAAACTATATAAGCTTTTCCATAGTTTATATAGTTTAAGTCATTTTTACTTAAAATCATACAAAAAGCTATTGTGAAAGATAAGCCAAAAAGAGAAGGGCTTATTGGACTCATAACAACTTGTTTTAAACAAGCCGGAGCTTGTAGATCTAGCTTTTCAAAAGCTTATTACCCTTGTTTTGTGCAAAGGGAATTGTAAGTTCTCATTTTTAAGTTTTAAAGCTCATTTACTGTTTGCTTATTGCATTGCTTATTACTGCTTATTTCTGTCTTATTATTGTTTATGTTTGCTTATTCTGTCCTTATAAATGCTTTTCATGTTTGTGTTATGACTTTTATGTCATTTGGATTTGATTCCATTTAAACTGTCTTAGTTGTGCTTTAAATCTGCTTAATGCTTGTGCTTATTGATTAGGTGCTTAGTTGTCATAAGTCAATGCTTATAGTCCTTAACATACTTAGTATTCAATCTGTTTTCAATTATCAAAGTTTATTTTTGTCTGTTTAGCTTAAAAATGAAAATTTTAATCTTAAAGGGGTGTTTGGGTTAGCAGTATTAACCAAGTGTTAATACTGTTTGTGAGCATTTGGTTTTCAAAAACAAATTTGATTAGCCTTAAATCAATTTTAATACAAGTTTTAACAAGTTAGGATTATGTTTTATTTAGATTTGAGGTTTGTTTTTCAAAACCTCAAGTTTGCTAGAATCAAAAGGTTTTCAAACAACATTTATTCAATATTTGCTTAAAAACTGTTTTGAGGACTTGTTTAGGCTTCATTTTGTATCTAAATTCAATAGGAAAGGAATAGATAAATATGCTTTTGTCTTGTGAAAGTTTCGTCTAAATCTGTCAAGTGTTTATTTCAGTTTTCAAGCTTAAAAAGTCGGCTTTTCAATTACAAAGTTAGTTTAGTTAAAGTTGTTTTACAGTTTGAATTTGATAGCATAAGCTATTTGTAGTATAAGCTCAATTTGTTTGAGCTTATTTTGGACTTTAGACTTCATTTGCTAGCTTATATCTAGGTCTGCAAGTAGCTTAATTGTCATTTAGAAACCAAAAACTTAGTTAAAAATCGCTTGTTGTCTTTGCTTTTTCTAGCTTATTTTTTAATCCTATTTGCTTAATTTTTACCTTTATGTGCTTATTGAGTCTTAAACTTAATCTGTTTTCACTTTATAGCTTATTTCATGTGGTTATTTGATCTTATTCTTAGCTTAAAGTTTGTTAAAATTCCTTTTAAACTGTCTTATATGTCTGCTGTCTTTTAGCTTTTCAGTGCCTTTTAACTTACTTTACTTGCTTATTCTTAGTCCCTAGTGCTTATTAGGTGTAGCTAATCATCTGGTTTTAGTTTATTTGCTTTTCCAATTGCTTATTAGGTCTTAAATCTTAGTTTAAAAGTAGCAATTAGTCTTTTAAACTGTCTTTTTAGTCATCTGTTTTAACATCTTTTTAAGTGCTTTTTAGATTATTTCATTTTGCTTATTTTAGTTCCTAAGTGCTTATTAGGTCAAGGGTATTCTGTTTTAAAGCTTATTTGTTGTGGCAATTGTTTATTGTGTCTAAAAAAGCAAAACAGTCTAGCATTTTAGTCATTAAGCTTAAAAAGCTAAACTGTCACTTTCAATCTTGCTTATTCCTAGCTTCTTTTTTAGTTTTAGCAAAAATTCCTTTTTTAAAGTTTGTTAGTTTTGCAATAAGCTTAAAATCCAACCCAACAATATAGTTTAATTTTTAAAAAAGAAAAATTAAAAAAAGTTTTTTTTAAAGGAAGTCACAGGTTTTGAACCTGTGACCTCCCCTTTATACTAGCCAACACCTTAACGCTCCCACACCTTACCATCTGCCCTTGGGTCTTTTTCATTCAAAGTTTGGTTTATTTAATAGTTAAGGTCATTTACCAGTTTGGCTTATTCGGGCTTTTTAGCTTATTTTCTGCTTATTTGTTCAGCATTTTTCCAGTTTTTTAATTTTCTTAGATTCTACTTAGCTTAAGGTATTTGTCATAATTTTTTCAGATTTTTCTAAATTAGTTTAATATTTTTTATAATATTTTTAGATTAAAACTGTTTTTAATTCATAATAAATAAAATAAAAGTCAAAAAAATATAATTCTTTTTTCTAAAATTATTTTTAATCATTTAGGACTTTTAAAAAATAAATTTGCATTGTTAGGGTTAAAATTTTATAATTTAGGTTTTTAAGGCTCGGTTTTAGATTCCCGTTAACGTTTTCGTGTCTTAACTTTAATTGCTTTCGTTTTTAGCTTGCCTTTATTTGTTTTTGCATGTTATTTGTAGAAATAGAATCCAAATCAAGATTTGATCATTCAAATCACGCGATCACAAACTTAATCACGATTCTTAATTCACGCCTCGTTGGGACCACGACCCGGGAAGGTTTTGAATTTTACTTTGGTTAAAAGTAATCTTCCTAAAAACCTTTTCACTTTCTCTCTTACTATTTGATATTCGAGATTTTAGTTATATATACATATATATTATATTATATATGGGCTATTAGACTTGTATCAGGAGCAGAAGAAGGATGGCATATTTATTAGTCAAGATAAATATGTTGGTGAAATTTTAAAGAAATTTAGGTTTACAGAAGTTAAGACTGCAAGCACACCAATGGAAACTCAAAAGCCTTTGCTCAAGGATGAAGATGGTAAAGAAGTGGATGTTCATATGTATAGGTCAATGATTGGTTCATTGATGTCATTTACTCTTCAGATCCATGACATATGTTTGTAGTGGTGCTAATGTAGATACCAAGTCAACCCAAAAGTTTCACATCTTTATGCTGTGAAAAGGATTTTTAGGTACTTAAAAGGTCAACCAAAATTGGGCCTTTGGTATTCAAAAGATTCTCCTTTTGATTTGGTAGCATACACTGATAGTGATTATGCTGGAGCAAGCTTGGATAAGAAGTCTACAATAGGAGGTTGTTAATTCCTTATATGTAGATTAATATCATGGCAGTGCAAGAAACAGACAGTGGTTGCAAATTCATTATAGACAAATCAAACCCTCCACCAGAGCTGAATATTGGGGCGTTTAAGGTTGTTGTGGGTAAGTGTTTGATTCAGAATCAACTCCTTTTATTATGGGTACAATTTAATGCATCCAAGATCTTTATTGATAATACATTACTATTTGGCATAATTAAAATCCTGTTTTTCATTCAACACACAAAGCATATTAGAGATTAGACATCATTTAATTCGGGATTGCAATTGAAAAGACGTTGATTCAAATGTCAAAATCCAATCTGACAAGAATGTTGCTGATTTACTTACCAAAAGCTTTTTGATGTAAGTAGTTTTAATATTTGATTGTAGTATTGATGCTAACTCCTTAAAATCTTTTTATCTCTTTTGTATCTGTTCAGCGTTTTTGTATGAATTAGTACTGTTATTCATGTCATTAAAAGTTTCTGCTGTTAAGTATAATTAGTGCTGCTAGTTATATTAATACTGCTGAGTTAATACTATTAGTTATACTTAATACTGTTAGGTATAATTAATACAGTGATAATGTGAAAATGGCTTTGTTGTGTTTTCTTGTATTTGACAAATTTTGCAGAAAAAAGCACAGAAAAATGATTAGGATTGATAATGGAAAGCTGGTTATTAGAGAAATAGACAGAGAGTTTTGTTAAGAAAAAGAATTGAGAGAGTTGGTGCCGAAATAAAAACAGAAAGAGAAATGTATGGAATAAAAATAGACAGAGTGTTTTAGTAAGAAAAAGAATTAAGAGAAAAAGTGAGCACAAAAACAGAAAGAGAGCCATGTGATATAAAAATAGACAGAGTGTACAAGTAAGAAAAAGAATTGAGAGAAAAAGGAGTTAACAAAATAGAAGAATACAGACATTTATTTTATTGGATGATGCTTTTGGAATGGAATGGTTGATAATGGTGGGTGACTCAAGTTAATGCTGCTAGCATAACCTTACCGTGATGGTTGTAAATTAATGCTGTAGGCATAACTTACTGCTGAGTTATTACTGCTGGGTTACTTACTACTGCTGGTGGATGTTAATGTTGTTAGGCATAAACTTACTACTACTGGTGATAGATAATGTTGTTGATGGTATTTTTATAAAACTTTGATTAAGGGTTTTAATCACTCATTTAATCGATTTCATTCACTCATATAATCTCTAATTACAAACCCTAACCCAGCTTCATCATTCATCATCAAAACCCAACACAATGACGATCCTAAAGTTTGCTGATACTCACAACATGGTCACGTTTTTGGCTAAACCCAAAAAGTGAAGGGTTTGAGTAGATAGTAGATTTTCTGAATGCAAATCCTATAAAGTATGCACTAACAATCAATCCTACAGTATATACTTCCCATCGTGCATTGAACAATTCTGGGATACGTGTCAAGGCAATAACTTTGTCACCGGGGAAGTACAGTTACAAGCCTAGTGGATGGAAAGAAGATATCATTACTGAGTTAATAGTAAGAAAGAGATCTTCAATTGAAGATGTTTTAAGGGTGTTTAATGTCTAACCCAATGTACTATTTTAACCAGCTTACACTGATGGGGTATGAGAAAATTTCACAGAAGCTTACTTTCTATAAGGTATTCTTTTCCCCACAATGAAATTTTTTGATTCATACTATTTTACAATGCCTAAGTTCTAAGACTAATGCATGGAATGAGTTTAGCAGCACTATGGCATCTGCAATCATCTGTTTAGCTACAAACCATAAGTTTAACTTTTCAAAGTACATTTTTTGAAAGTTGATGAAGAACTTGGATAATGTTCTGGAAATTTTTTGATGGATCAAGGTTGTTACAAGTGTTTGTGAATCAACAACTTGAAGGGATGCCTACTCACAAGAGAATTTACATTGCACCCTTTCACACTAAGAAGATATTTAGGAATATGAGAAGGGTTGGAAAAGGTTTTTCTGGAAGGGAAACACCATTATTCTAAACAATGATGGTACAAGATCAAGAAGAAGTAGGTGAAGGTTCAGAAATGCCAACTGATCCCCATCACACACCCATCATTATTTAACTATCAACATCTCAACCTCAAAAGAAACAAAGATCTAGAAGGTCAAAGAGAAAGGACACTGAGGTACCTTAGCCTAGTGGCCCTACAACCAATGTAGCAGATGAGACTGTCAATGAAGAGATGGAAGACAGTTTAGAAATGGCTGCCACTACTGCTACTAGCTTAGATGCAGAGCAGGACAGTGGTAACATAGATAAGATCCAATCCAAGGCAACACTTAATGAACCAAGTTCCTCAGGAACTAGTTCAGGTAGTTGTCCTATGCGCCAAGAAACCATGGGGGATATAATTGCTCAGACTAGATCTACAAATGTATCTAAACTTTCTAATGATCCACTGCTCGCAAGAGGTAACATACTTTAAAGCGGTGAGGATAGACTGAAACTTAAGGAATTGATGGCATTATGTACAACTTTACAATTAAGAGTTCTTGCTTTGGAGACAACAAAGCCCACTCAAGCTACTGAGATTGCAAGTTTGAAAAGGAGGTACTAGGAGTCATCAAATGTTGATTTTTTTTTCGTGTTTTTTTTTTGTTGTGGTGTTTTTTTGCTTTTTGTGTTATTTTGTTTTCTGATTGATGACATCAAATAACGTCTATTTTATAGCATCATTTATCCCATGATATTAACCCATTTTGTATAGTTATTGCAAAGAATTGTTACTTAATTGTTTATATTTGAGAATTGCAGTAATTATGGAGTAATTGGTGAAAGATAGCAAAAGGCGCGCATTTAGCGATTTAAATCGAAGATATTGTGAAGAGTACTATTCTGAGACCATACGCCGTAGTCATCGAGAAGATCTGCGATCCGTGCCTGCACTCCCAAAACGACCAAAAGGATATTAATGATCAATACGCCGTTATCTAGAGGACTTAATACGCGTATTCAAGATATGAATCATTTAATAATTCATAGTAAGTATCAAGCGTGGTCCCTACTCCAAGAAATCCCCAATACGCCGTATCCAACTTGGATACGCCGTATCCAACCGACTTTCAGACCTTCTAAATAGAAAACTCAAAAATGAGTTTTAAGTGTGCTAAATCATATTCTCGATATTAAACACAAAAGTGATTTTTAGAGGAGAAAAAAAAGAGCAAGAAGAGGCCCGCAGCCACGTATTTCATTCCATAAGAGACGCGCGTTTAATTCATATACTTGAGTAATCGTTCAGTTTTTTGATATCATTCGTTAATCGGTTAGTTTCCCTTGTTAAATAATTACTTTTTATTTATTATGAGTTTTGAAAGGCTAATAATTTGGGTGGTTTAGCCATTATTATGAAATCGGAATGTTTGGTTAATTTGGTTTATATCGATTGCTTGATTCTATCGATGAGTGCTTGTTTTTGTTTATATATTTATACTCGTTTACCGCTTTTGTATGCGACATCTTATAATTGGATTAGTAGTGAAGTGGACCCAAGGGATCTAGAGTGGGCTAGCTCTCCCTATATTAATATATACATCTAGAATTAGTTAACAAATATTGCCTTTACGTCTGTGTTAGGATAACGCTTGGGCTTAATAGTTAATGGGATATTGCGATGGTTGATGTATCGTATTGTACTAGTAGGTGACCTAGATAATTCAACAAATAAGTTCTGATTCATTTGTATAGATGGACAAGAGGACTATAGTGTATAATTTACCATTAAGCGTAATTAGTGCGGGTTAAAGTCTTATGAGCTAGGGTTGTACAAGATCACCCTTGCTTTAAATCCCTAAAGGGAATTTTAGGGGGGATTATAAATCAGCAAATTAGGATGCTTTATGTGGATGCTTTAATTGTGATAGAATTAATGTGTCTAGGTCTTAGGATGATGTAACACCTAAGTCTTAAGAATGATATGCCGCCTCGAGAGAAGAAATCATTGCACTTAATAAATAAACCAACGTTCTAATCGAAATAATAATGGTTAATACAATTTTCTTATATAAGGTTTGACCGCTCTTTTATCTTTTGTTAATTAGCTTGCGTGGGTAACAGTGTCTTGAATTAATTGTAGTCACCAACCAAACCGTGCAGTCTCTCAGGCTGAAAACCTCCCCTTTTCTCATTAGAATTAAGATTTAGATTGACATAGATTTAACATAGGTTTAGAATAGAATAGAGTTAAAATAGTTTAGATAACCAAGATATTAATTAAATTGATAGATTTAACATCGCTTCAAGTGTTCGACACCCTACTTACCACGAAACTACTACCGATCGGGTACACTGCTCGTTAAAGTGTTGTTTTTGGTTGAGTCGGCAAAATATAAATTTAAAACTTGAATAAGTAAAATATACCATACAACGACAGCACATTAAGTTTTTGGCGCCGTTACCGGGGAGTGAAAATTAATCTTGATTTTTATTTTGATATTTTGGTTTTTAATTTTAGTTTAGATCTAACCCTTAGGATTAGTGTAATTTAGATTAGTGTATATTCTTGTATATTCTATAATATTTGTATATTTATATTTAATTGCTTGCTTGTATATTTGTGTATTTTAATTGTTTGCGCATTTAATTATTTTTCTTAAAAACACTGTTTTGGTCGACAATTGAATACGGCGTATCCACTTCTAACGGATACGGCGTATCTAGTTTTCTGTCCAAATACAGTGTATTCATCTCAACCGATTAATATGGCGTATCCACTTCCATTGGATACGGCGTATCGGTCATCTGATAAAATTCTTTTCCATTCTCGAACTTATAACCCTATTTTTTATGCCTTTCTCCGCTGGTTCTACTGATAATTTTCTGGATATTTTTCAGTAAGAATGACAAAGGTTATCAAAGGAGAGTTCGAGAAAATTAAGTACGTTAAGGTCGAAGATGTTCCGCTCACTTGCGATACATCACTTGAAGTTTTCAACAACGAAGTCGGTCGATTAAGCAAAATGAATGATGATTTATTCACATATGAGGGTGAAGTTGCTAACATCCCATGTAACTCAAAAATGGAAAATATGATTCAGAACATGAAGCTGATGATGATATGGGATATGATCCGTCTAATGTTGCATTTATTGAATGGCTGGGATCAAAAAATTTCAACTATAAGACAATGGATCAATATACTATGAAAGCATTATGGATTTACTGGAATAGAGGAGATGATGAAGTTGAGCTCATTGATGAGGAATCTTCTGATGATGAAGAAGATATTGCTGAAGTCTTTAGGATCGACACTAATATATTTGATTACGAGACACCTCTCTGTTCAACATTTAAGGAATTTAACTACCTTCTCGAAGTGGATCCGGAGTTATTTACAAATGATATTATAGGATTCAAAACCTATGAAGATTACAAGAATGATTGGATCTATGAATGGAACAAAGACGTACCATGGGTCGATGAGAAGCCATGGAGTGACACTGAAGTTTGGACCAAACCCACACCAGTTAAACATACTTGCAAGCCTTTCAACTATAAGACTGGGTGTTCAGAATGGCCAACATGTAATTGGAAAAACGATGGATACTGTAATGGAGGAAACTTACCTCGAACTTACATTATCGAAAACCAACTCCATTATCAAGATTACGAGTGGTACAAAGCTTTGGAAGATTGTGAACTTAAAGAAGCTCTAAGAAACAAAGCTATCGTGGATGGATATATGAACGATAATGATTAGTCACATTGCGAACTAAAGAGACGATGGAACATATGTACTAATTATGATGATACTTATGAGATAAATAATAAGAGAGAAGAATGTGAAATTCAAGAGCTACCGGTATGCAATATAAGAAAATATATGATGATCAAATATTCGTTCAATAATGATGAAGAGTTTATTGATGTAAAAGAAGATGAATACGACGATCTTACTATGACAAGAAGAAATGCATGCCAAACTTACCAAGAAATCTTTTGGACTATGGACGAAGGATGGATGGTGACTAGAGCTGAATGAAGGAAGCTGAAGAAAGGTCTAACTTAAAGACTTCGCTGTAAACAAAAGTGCTTCCCGGGAGACAACCCAGAATGTTATTTAATTTTGTTATCGAGTCTGTCTCCCCAGACATCAATACGGCGTATCCGCTCCATACCATACGGCGTATTGATTGTCTGGACGTTATCAGTCTTTATTTTTGATGCACTTTAAAACATTATTGTTAGTTCTGCGAATACGTCGTATTCATTAACTTGATACGCCGTATCCACAGTCTGACTCGTATTTAGTTTGTTTAGTTTAGTTTAAATTAACCGTAGGTACCAAGATAGGAATGCACATGTTTTTCCTATATTTTACGCAAGACCTCGTGAAAGAAATATCGACGAATATTGGTGGAGAATTTACAAATCTGGAGATCTTGAAGTGTTGGAGTCTTGAAACCTCAAGACGGCTGTTCAACACAAAATCTT